>JARQOD010005147.1:26929-49825 GCA_033576555.1 Oophaga sylvatica | reverse complement strand
ATGGGAGGACAAAATGAATAATGTGAAGTGGATTTTCCTGGGCCCATCTAGTATGTGGGTTAAAACGCTTATTGGGGTGCATATGACTTGGCAGCAGGGCAGACCTTGCAGTCAATGCAAAAAAACAGAATGGGAGGACAAAATGAATAATGTGAAGTGGATTTTCCTGGGCCCATCCAGTACCTGTGTTCAAAGGCTTATTGGGGTGCATATGACTTGGTAGCAGGGCAGGCCTTGCAGTCAATGCAAATAAAACAGAATGGGTGGACAACATGAATAATGTGAAGTGGATTTTCCTGGGCCCATCTATTATGTGGGTTCAAAGGCTTATTGGGGTGCATATGACTTTTTATCAGGGCAGGCCTTGCAGTCAATGCCAAAAAAGAGAATGGAAGGACAAAATGAACAATGTGAAGTGGATTTTCCTGGGCCCATCTAGCATGTGGGTTCAAACGCTTAATGGGGTGCATATGACTTGGTAGCAGGACAGGCCTTGCAGTCAATGCAAAAAAAAACAACAGAATGGGAGGACAACATGAACAATGTGAAGTGGATTTTCCTGGGCCATCCAATATGTGGGTTCAAAGGCTTATTGGGGTGCATATGATTTGGCTATATTTAGAAGCTGAGAGTTATGCGTTTTTGCAGTGTATAATATTTACATAGTTATGGATGACATTTTTATTAAGGCATAATGTATTGGTATACCCCATGGCCTTGACAGGTCCCTCTTTTCATTTTGGATGTACACCTCTCTATTTATATGTGTTTTTAACATCATTGTTTAATAAATGAAGTTTTATTTATATTTATATGTGTGTTTTTAACATCATTGTTTAATAAATGAAATTTTATTTAGTATGAATAATGTGAAGTGGATTTTCCTGGGCCCATCCAGTAACTGGGTTCAAACATTTATTTGGGTGCATACGGCTTGGTAGCAGGGCAGGCCTTGTATTCAATTAAACATTTTTTATTTAAGCCATCCTGGATGTCTCGTTAAAGGGGTATTGGGGTGCTTCGTAATTCTTGGCTGCCCATCCACTCACTGCATAGGCCATAACAGTTTAGGAGACCCACTGTTTAATAATGGCCCTTTAATCAGAGTAATGCTGCCTGATGCCCCTGTACAAATAGTCTCTGTCACTTTAAGAGTCCCTCCTTCATAAATGAAACAAGATGTGTCTGCTTAAGTGTCACACACCACATGGCCAGCTAGGGTTGTTAAATGTTACAATGACATTTCCCAGTAAATGCATCTGTATTGGTTGAAACAATGCTAAAGTTGTAAAACGCCTCAAAAATGCTGCGTGTGAACATTTCCAGGTGGTGGAGGAACATTTTGGTCGGGGGTTAATTATTTTGCCTTATATACAAGTCATTAACATGGAAAGGATGTGCCATAACATATTTCCCAGCAAAATCAGTTTTGGTTTCGTTTTGGTATGTTTTTGGGTGCACGGGTAAAAATGCCATGAAACTCTGACAACATTGTTTACAGCTGTGAACTAGGAGTCAGGAATGCTTCCAGGAGCGATCTCCATGATGTCCCCGTGTCATTTGAGCAGTGTTTCCATCATTTTCAGCCGTTTTTCGACCTTAAAATGACCCCCGGGGGGGATCGCGACAAAAATTCTCGGGTCTCCCATAGACTTACATTGGGCTTGTTGTTCTGTCCGAGTACCCGAGTATTCCAATCTGCTCGACCCGAACAACGAGCACCCAAGTATTTTATTGCTCGCTCATCACTAATCAGCACTCCAAAAATTAAAGTGAAAAACCGTGGCTTTACTGATCCATTAGCAGCAACGTTTCTGCAGATTTCTCTGCCTTCTCGAGCAGTTGACAAACATCAAGTGAACAATTAAATAGTGTTTCCACAGTATAACATCCATCAATTATGTAAAACAGTGTTAATTAATACATCAGGTGCTCATACCAGCACATTCAGTGATACATGTGAACAAGTCACCCAGTTGATATACATCTGTTTCTAAAGTGCAGCAGTGTAGTAAAGTGCCAATGAGCTCATATAAAGAAGGATACCATATTTATATGGGGGTACTAAAAACAGTCACATTACAGAAAAAAATCTTGCTATACATCTATGTTAAATAATAATAATAATAATCTTTCGCAGTGTTTTACAGTTTGCACACATTATCGTCGCTGTCCCCAATGGGGCTCACAATCTAGATTCCCTATCTATATGTTTTTGGAGTGTGGGAGGAAACCGGAGTACCCGGAGGAAACCCACGCAAACACGGGAAGAACATACAAACTCCTTGCAGATGTTGTCCTAGGTGGGATTCGAACCCAGGACTCCAGCGCTGCAAGGCTGCAGTGCTATCCACTGAGCCACCGTATTTGGCTTGTTCACTGCCACACTGAGCATGTCTGTGACGTTATGTATGGATTACATCCATATTCCCTCCACATTTCCCAGCAGCCATATGCAAAGTATAATCATATGAGCAAAACAAAAGCCTCCAAAGCAAGTATACTTTACTCCATAGCCTTCCACATATCATGGCCCTTTAGAAAACAAAACTGCAACCACATAAGGCAGCACGGGAGTGTCCCAAAAAAATTTTCATAGAGAAAAAACATTTTTTTATATTATTACTTTATATACATAATTATAGTACCCACCATACTTCCATGGATACTTTCTTTTTCACACATCTAAAAAAATCAAAACATGTGAATTTATATAATAAAATACATCATAAAACATTTTACATAAAATATTCCACAACTTCATATACATTGTATGTAATTTAAAGTCAATATTAAGTCCTCTAGGCTTGACAGTCTTAAGCTCACAAATTCACCTGAGTTCTAACTTTTTGAGAGTCTCATTGCTGTTACCACCTCTCCTATGTATGTGCACAAGATCAATAATATGGAATCTCAACTCCTTTTCTGAATGACCTTTTTCACAAAAGTGCTTAGGTACAGGTAGGTCCTTTCTTTTATTATGAATATCGTATCTATGTTGTTTGAGACGTCTTTTAAATCACATGTCGTCTTACCAACATAGTACTGTGGACAAGGGCATTGCAACATATAAATCACATACTCAAATGAGCATGTCAGGTAGTGTTTAATCTTAATTTCTTCTCCCGTTGCTGGATTGGGGAAGGGCCATTTAGCATCAGTGAACAGTTGACACATGAGAGGCATGGAAAACACCCTCTCCTTTGTGTCCCCATCATTGATGTTTGTGTAACCTTTATAAGAGGACCTATATCAGATTTCACCAGTTTATCACCGAGGCATTTGCTTCTCCGGTACGCCATAATTAGGGGATTTTGGAACTCACTTACCCCAAGAAGTCCCCTATTCAGGGTCGGCCAATGTCATCTAATGATTTTTGCAATAGCGTCACTCTCTTCACAATACTCATCAACAAAGGGAATCCTTTTTGCACTATTTCGTTCCTTTTGCATAAATAAATCCTTTCTCTCCACATTGTTAGCCTTAGCCTTTTGTCTATCCAGAATCTTTTTTGGATAACCACGCGCTTTAAACTTAGTTTCCATTGCGTTTAAGGCCACAATTATTTTTGCCCATAAGAACTTCCCATAAGGTATCACCTCAAACATCTTTCTAGAGTGATGGCTTGAAAAATGTAAAACATTATTTCTGTTCTTTTTTTTAAAAAAAAGTTCTGTACTCATTTTTACCCCTTCTTTGATCACAAGCACATCAAGAAATTGTAGTCTATTCTCAGAGCTTTCCATTGTGAACTTAACAGTTGCATTAATCATGTTCACATACTCAAAAAACATTTCAAGCTCAGTTACAGTACCAGTCCAGATCGAAAAAATATCGTCTATGTATCGCCACCATCCCTCAACTTTAGAGAAATGGGGAGACACATAGACAAACTCTTTCTCCAAAATACCCATGAGTATATTTGCAAAAGAAGGCACCATGTTCACACCCATGGCGGTTCCTCTTAGCTGCTGGTAATACTCTTCTCCAAATAAAAAGTAGTTCTTAATCAAAACCACGCTTAACAGATCCAAAATCATTTTGCGGGCCTCTTCTGAAAATTTACACTCGCTCAGTCTTTTTTCAACTGCAGCTATACCTTCATAATGTGAAATTGATGTATATAGTGAAAGTACATCAAATGGGACCAACAGATCCTGTTACCCCACTTTCAATCCTTCAAATTTGACCAAGAAATCCGTAGTGTCCTTAATAAAGGACTTTGCCCCTTGTGCCAACGGATTTAAGACCCTATCAAGGAACACCCCAAAGTGACTGAATACCGAATCAGATCCAGCCACAATGGGGCGCCCTGGAGGACTCTCTATGCATTTGTGCACTTTCGGTAAAGCATACAGTACAGACCAAAAGTTTGGACACACCTTCTCATTCAACGATTTCTCTGTATTTTCACGACTATGAAAATTGTAGAATCACACTGAAGGCATCAAAACTATGAATTAACACAAGTGGAATTATACATTACACTTTACAAAAAAGTGTGAAACAACTGAAAATATGTCTTATATTCTAGGTTCTTCAAAGTAGCCACCTTTTGCTTTGATTACTGCTTTGCACGCAGAAAAGGTGAACGGATGGACTCTACATGCCTGGTTCCCACCGTGAAGCATGGAGGAGGAGGTGTGATAGTGTGGGGGTGCTTTGCTGGTGACACTGTTGGGGATTTATGCAAAATTTAAGGCATACTGAACCAGCATGGCTACCACAGCATCTTGCAGTAGCATGCTATTCCATCCTGTTTGCGTTTAGATGGACCATCATATATTTTGCAACAGGACAATGACCCCAAACACACCTCCAGGCTGTGTAAGGGCTATTTGACCAAGAAGGAGAGTGATGGGTGCTACGCCAGATGACCTGGCCTCCACAGTCACCAGACCTGAACCTAATCGAGATGGTTTGGGGTGAGCTAGACCACTCACCACTTCAATTTTGAATAAATCCCCAACAGTGTCACCAGCAAAGCACCCCCACACCATCACACCACCTCCTCCATGCTTCACGGTGGGAACCAGGCATTTAGAGTCCATCTGTTCACCTTTTCTGCGTGCAAAGCAGTAATCAAAGCAAAAAGTGGCTACTTTGAAGAACCTAGAATATAAGACATATTTTCAGTTGTTTCACACTTTTTTGTAAAGTGTAATGTATAATTCCACATGTGTTAATTCATAGTTTTGATGCCTTCAGTGTGATTCTACAATTTTCATAGTCATGAAAATACAGAAAAATCTTTGAATGAGAAGGTGTGTCCAAACTTTTGGGTTGTACTGTATATACCAGGTGTACATGGCAGAAGGTTCAACAAAAAATTGGACATATCTTTATCAATTATCTTTCCTTCTAAGGCAGAATCTAAAATCACCCTGATTTCTCGATTAACTTGAAATTTAGGATCATCGTACAATCTTTCATAGACCTGTTTGTCCTCAATCTGTCATTTTATTTCACTAACATATATGTCCATGATGACCACTGCCCCATCTTTATTAGATTTTTTTATAACTATTGAGTCTTCTTTAGAGTTGAGCGAAACAGGTCGGTCAGATTAAAAAAAAAAAAAACTTTGGCCAAAGTCGGGTTTCGCCGAGCGAAAACCGACCATAGCGTGAGGTAGGCCATGCGTTCGGCGACCCGAGCGCCAAAGTCGGTTTTCCCATAATGCTTTCAGATGCCTTTTCTCAGCCAATGAGCAAGGACACACACTGTGGGGAACGGGATGACATGCATTGCAGTGATTGGTTTGCTTTGGGTGGCGTCACAGTGCCTATAAAAGCCCTCACCGCCGACCGCCATTTTACTTCTGCCGATCTTAGCGTAGGGAGAGGTTGCAGAAGCTGTTTCTCAGTAGGAGAGCGTTAGGCAGGAAAAAAACTTATTCTGTGCCTGTACTGATAGCGATTAGCTGTACAGTTAGTGTGCAGCGACAGGGGATGATTTTGTTGTGTGCAGTAGCGCTGGATATTAGGCTGCCTGCCAGTGACAGGGGAGGAATTTCTTGTGTGGAGCAGCAGAGCAGAATATTAGGCTGCCTGCCAGTGACAGGGGACAAATTTCTTGTGTGCAGCAGCAGAACTGATTATTAGGCTGCCTGCTAGCTGTATTGCTGTGTGTACACTGCTGTGCAGACTGCTTTTTACACAGCACCTACACAGCACTAATACTTTTATTCTTTTTTTCTGCACAGTTACCGAGCGTTCATTTTTCCCCACATCGTGTAGAACTGTACGCTCCTCACAAACTACCATGTACCGGCTGGTATCACGGACAAATACATGCTGACTATCTGTGTGTGACTCCGGAAATATATACAGAGATTTAAATTTTCCCCAAAACCGTATACAGCTGGTATCTTCTGATACAGTACCGTTTTCCTGCCTTCTGTATTACGGTCAAATCCATACTGAGAGAGCGTCTGTGTGTGACTCCGGAAATATATACAGAGATTAAAATTTTCCCAAAACGTATACAGCTGGTATCTTCTGATACAGTACCGTTTTCCTGCTTCTGTATTACGGTCAAATCCATACTGAGAGAGCGTCTGTGTGTGACTCCGGAAATATATACAGAGATTAAAATTTTCCCCAAAACCGTATACAGCTGGTATCTTCTGATACAGTACCGTTTTTCTGCCTTCTGTATTACGGTGAAATCCATACTGTGAGAGCGTCTGTGTGTGACTCCGGAAATATATACAGAGATTAAAATTTTCCCCAAAACCGTATACAGCTGGTATCTTCTGATACAGTACTGTTTTTCTGCCTTCTGTATTACGGTCAAATCCATACTGAGAGAGAGCGTCTGTGTGTTACTCCGGAAATATATACAGAGATTTAAAATTACCCCAACACTGTATACATCTGTATGCTACTGATACAGTCCTCATTTTATGCTTTTCATATTCTGGTCTAATCCATACTAAGCCTGTGAGCGTCTGTGTGTTACTCCGGAAATATATACGGAGATTTCAAATTAACCCAACACTGTATACAGCTGTACGCTACTGATACAGTACACTTTTTCTGCTTTTCATATTCTGGTCTACTCCATACTGAGCCCGTGAGCGTCTGTGTGTTACTCCTGAAATATTTACGGAGATTTAAAATTACCCCAACACTGTATACATCTGTATGCTACTGATACAGTCCACATTTTATGCTTTTCATATTCTGGTCTAATCCATACTAAGCCTGTGAGCGTCTGTGTGTTACTCCGGAAATATATATTGAGATTTCAAATTAACCCAACACTGTAAACAGCTGTACGCTACTGATACAGTACACTTTTTCTGCTTTTCATATTCTGGTCTACTCCATACTGAGCCTGTGAGCGTCTGTGCGTTACTCCTGAAATATTTACGGAGATTTAAAATTACCCCAACACTGTATACAGCTGTACGCTACTGATACAGTACACTTTTTCTGCTTTTCATATTCTGGTCTACTCCATACTGAGAGAGCATCTGTCTGTTACTCCGGAAATATATACTGAGATTTAAAATTACCCCAACAATGTATACAGCTGTATGCTACTGATACAGTACACTTTTTCTGCTTTTCATATTCTGGTCTACTCCATACTGAGCCTGTGAGCGTCTGTGTGTTACTCCTGATATATATATATATATGGAGATTTAAAATTACCCCAACACTGTATACAGCTGTACGCTACTGATACAGTAGACTTTTTCTGCTTTTCATATTCTGGTCTACTCCATACTGAGCCTGTGAGCGTCTGTCTGTTACTCCTGAAATATTTACGGAGATTTAAAATTACCCCAACACTGTATACAGCTGTACGCTACTGATACAGTCCACATTTTATGATTTTCATATTCTGGTCTAATCCATACTAAGCCTGTGAGCATCTGTGTGTTACTCTGGAAATATATACGGAGATTTCAAAATAACCCAACACTGTATACAGCTGTACAGTACTGATACAGTACACTTTTTCTGCTTTTCATATTCTGGTCTACTCCATACTGAGAGAGCATCTGTCTGTTCCTCCTGAAATATATACGGAGATTTAAAATTACCCCAACACTGTATACAGCTGTATGCTACGGATACAGTACACTTTTTCTGCTTTTCATATTCTGGTCTACTCCGTACTGAGCCTGTAAGTGTGTGTCTGTAACTTAGGAAATATATACGGAGATTTAAAATTACCCCAACAATGTAAACAGCTGTACGGTACTGATACAGTACACTTTTTCTGCTTTTCATATTCTGGTCTACTCCATACTGAGCCTATGAGAGTCTGTATGTTACTCCTGAAATATATATGGAGATTTAAAGTTACCCCAACACTGTATACAGCTGTACGGTACTAATACAGTACACTTTTTCTGCTTTTCATATTCTGGTCTACTCCATACTGAGAGAGCGTCTGTCTGTTACTCCGGAAATATATAAGGAGATTTAAAATTACCCCAACACTGTATACAGCTGTACGCTTCTAATACATTACCCTTTTTCTACTTTTTATATTCTAATGTGATCCATACTGAGCCTGTGAGCGTCTTTGTCTGACTCCTGAAATATATACGGAGATTTACAATATTTTCACTATACTATATACACCTGGTATCTGTTGAAACAGTACCCTTTTTCAGCTTTTTATATTCTGGTCTAATCCATACTGATCCTGTGAGCGTCTGTCTGTTACTATGGAAATATATACGGAGATTTACAATTACCCCTACACTGTATACAGCTGTACGCTTCAAATACATTTTCCTTTTTCTACTTTTTATATTCTGATGTGATCCATACTGAGCCTGTGAGAGTCTGTCTGTTACTCCGGAAATTATACGGAGATTTACAATTACCCCTAGACTGTATACAGCTGTACACTTGTGATGCAGTACCCTTTTTGCCAAAAAGTCCTCCTCCACCCACCACTCTAAGTGCATCATTGACACCTGGAACATTGGCCCACATGTGTGATTATTTCTTGTGGATCTGATTTTTATATTCTTGTCTAATCCATACTGAGCCTGTGAGCGTCTTTGTCTGACTCCTGAAATATATACGGAGATTTACAATATTTTCACTATACTATAGTCATGGCCAAAAGTTTTGAGAATGACACAAATATTAATTTTTACAAAGTTTACTGCTTCACTTTTTCTAATGGCAATTTGCATATACTCCAGAATGTTATAAAGAGTGATCAGCTTAACAGCAATTACTTGCAAAGTCAATATTTGGCTAGAAAATGAACTTTATCCCCCAAAACACATTTCAACATCATTGCAGCCCTGCCTTAAAAGGATCAGCTAACCTCTTTTCAGTGATTGCTCCATTAACACAGGTGTGGGTGTTGATGAGGACATGGCTGGAGATCAATCTGTCATGATTAAGTAAGAATGAGACCACTGGACACTTTAAAAGGAGGCTGGTGCTTGGCATCATTGTTTCTCTTCTGTTAACCATGGTTATCTCTAAAGAAACACGTGCAGTCATCATTGCAATGCACAAAAATGGCCTAACAGCGAAGAGTATCGCAGCTAGAAAGATTGCACCTCAGTCAACAATCTATCGCATCATCAAGAACTTCAAGGAGAGAGGTTCCATTGTTGCCAAAAAGGCTCCAGGGCGCCCAAGAAAGACCAGCAACCGCCAGGACCGTCTCTTAGAAGTGTTTCAGCTGTGGGATCGGGCTACCAGCAGTGCAGAGCTTGCTCAGGAATGGCAGCAGGCAGGTGTGAGTGCATCTGCATGCACTGTGAGGTGGAGACTCTTGGAGCAAGGCCTGGTCTCAATTAGGGCAGCAAAGAAGCCACTTCTCTCCAGAAAAAACATCATGGACAGACTGATATTCTGCAAAAGGTACAGGCAGTAGACTGCTGAGAACTGGGGTAAAGTTATTTTCTCTGATGAATCCCCTTTTCGATTGTTTGGGACATCAGGAAAACGCCTCATTCGGAGAAGACAAGGTGAGCGCTACCACCAGTCTTGTCTCATGCCAACTGTTAAGCATCCTGAAACCATTCATGCGTGGGGTTGCTTCACAGCCAAGGGAATCGGCTCTCTCACAGTCTTGCCTAAAAACACAGCCATGAATAAAGAATGGTACCAGAATGTCCTCCAAGAGCAACTTCTCCCAACCCTCCAAGAGCAGTTTGGCGATAAACAATGCCTTTTCCAGCATGTTGGAGCACCTTGCCATAAAGCAAAGGTGATAACTAAATGGCTCAGGGAACAAAACATAGAGATATTGGGTCCATGGCTGGAAACTCTCCAGATCTTAATCCCATTGAGAACTTGTGGTCAATCATCAAGAGACGGGTGGACAAACAAAAACCTAAAAATTCTGACAAAATGAAAGCATTGATTGTGCAAGAATGGACTGCTATCAGTCAGGATTTGGTCCAGAAGTTGATTGAGAGCATGCCAGGGAGAATTGCAGAGGTCCTGAAGAAGAAGGGTCAACACTGTAAATATTGACTTGCTGCATTAACTCATTCTAACTGTCAATATAAGCTTTTGTTACTCATATGTTTGCAATTATATTTCTGTCTGTGATAAAAAACATCTGTCAAACACACATAAAAACCAGAGGGCAGCAGATCATGTGAAAATATAATATTTGTGTCATTCTCAAAACTTTTGGCCATGACTGTATATATACTTGGTATCTGGTGATACATTACCCTTTTTCTACTTTTTATATTCTTGTCTAATCCATACTGAGCCTGTGAGCGTCTGTCTGTTACTACGGAAATATATACAGAGATTTAAAATTACCCCAACACTGTATACAGCTGTACGTTTCTAATACATTACCCTTTTTCGACTTTTTATATTCTTGTGTAATCCATAGTGAGCCTGTGAGAGTCTTAGTCTGACTCCTGAAAAATATACGGAGATTTACAATATTTTCACTATACTATATATATCAAAAAAAGAAACTAAGAAGATTACTGCCGTAAAAACATACTATTTTATTAGAGAAAGTTTAAAAAATAACAATAAAATACATACATATACATGGGGACAGCAATATGCAACAAAAATATGGCCTATATAATAGGGTATCGGGGCTCAAAAAGTAGGTGCTACAGCCATCTATTGAGGTATTGTACCTGGTTCCCAGCTATATTATGAATTTATCTACTTATTATCACTTTCATTTTCCCTATCTTATGGCGTAAACTTTGCATTTGCGGCTATATGCTGACACTCCTTTGCACTATGCACTTTATTGAGTTGCCATATGATTGTTATACCATTGGATAGGTATTTACTAGTTGGATCTAGGTTGTGCAGGGGTCTTTAATTGAGATTATATCTGTCACCATTGTATGCATTTAGGTGTAATGTTCACCTGACAGCCTCATTTGAGGATTACATATTAATGCACATTTTGAGATTTTTCTCTACTTTTTGAGCACCGATACCCTATTATATAGGCCATATTTTTGTTGCATATTGCTGTCCCCATGTATATGTATGTATTTTATTGTTATTTTTTAAACTTTCTCTAATAAAATAGTATGTTTTTATGACAGTAATCTTCTTAGCTTCTTTTTTTGATATTTAATCATTTGGAAGTGCCATTTAGAACTAGACATAGTTTCTATATAGGATTTGTACTATACTATATATACCTGGTATCTAGTGATACAGTACCCTTTTTCAGCTTTTTATATTCTGGTGTAATCCATACTGAGACTGTGAGCGTCTGTCTGTTACTCCGGAAATATATACGGAGATTTACAATTACCCCGAGACTGTATACAGCTGTACGCTTGTGATACAGTACCCTTTTTGGCAGAAAGTCCTCCTCCACCCACCACTCTAAGTGCATCATTGACACCTGGAACATTGGCCCACATGTGTGATTATGTCTTGCGGATACTAAAAAGGGACCCCCGCATTGCCAAAATTATGAAGGATGACGACTACTGGTTAGCCAGCATCCTCGATCCATGCTATACAGGCAAATTACAGAACATCATGCCACAAGAGAACCTAGAGCTAATATTGGCGAACAAACAAGCAACTCTGGTAAACTGTTTGTTAGAGGCATTCCCAGCACACAGCAGCGGTGCAGGTTCTACCATGAGCCGTACTGGGCAACATGGAAGAGGTGTTCGTGGTGCACACAGCCGAAGTGGCGTTGGAGACAGGGGTTTCATGACCATGTTGTGGACTGATTTCTCGAGTAACGCTTGTAATAATGAATCAATTGCTACAGACAGGAGACAGCAGTTGTCAACTATGTTTCAAAATTACCTCTCCTCCCCTATCGATGTTCTCCCTCACAGTTCATTCCCCTTTGACTACTTGGCCTGTAAACTGGACACCTGGCCTGAATTGGCACAATATGCCTTACAGGAGCTCGCTTGCCCTGCTGGTAGTGTGCTATCAGAAAGAGTCTTCAGTGCTACTGGATCAATCCTGACAGAAAGAAGGAACCGTCTGTCGACCCAAAATGTTGATGATCTAACCTTCAGTAAAATGAACCATGCATGGGTTTCAAAGGATTTTGTCCCACCTTCCCCTGATGACACATAGGTTGCCAGCAAAATGGCTCGCATTGTCCTCCTCTTCCTCGGACTTCTCCAATTCCTCCATTTTCAGCTGCTGAACGTCCAGCCTACACCTCAACATATGCCAGTTTTTCCACCTCCCTAACTGGGCTGTCCCCCCAACCCCTGGGCCGGGGTCACCACCTGGCGCACCCGGGCAAGTGCCAGTGCCCTGAGCAGGTGGGGGGGCCCACTCTTGGGCGACGGCACTGGCACAGAGCCCCTTATAGTACAAAAAGTGTCTCTGACGGTGGGGGGGCCCACTCGCCGTCAGACACACCGGCGTACTATGAAGGGCCCTGTGCCAGTGCCATCGCCCACAAGTGGACCCCCCTGCTTGCTCAGGGCCACAGCAATACTTAACTCACCCTGCTCCACCTCTGTGATGTCTTCTGCGATTCCTGACAGTGACATTCAGGTCAGAGAGCGTGATGATGTCACGTCTGTACACCCTCTGTCTAAACAGTCCAAGTGCAGAGAGCTGGAAGATGGCGATGCTAAGGAGTCCAGAGTAGAGCAGTGCCAGCGAGGAGAGGTATTTCATTTTTTTCAATGTTGGGAGCAATATATGGGGAGCATTATACACTGGAGAATGATATATGGGGCCATCATAGACTGGAGCATCATCCATGGGGCCCATCATTTACTGGAGCATTCTAAATGGGGCAGATCAGACACTGGAGCAGCATATATGGGGCCCATTATACACTGGAGCATTATAAATGGGGCCCATTATATATGGAGCATTATATTGGCCCATAAGACACTGGAGCATCATCTGTGGGGCCCATCATATACTGGAGCATTGTAAATGGGGCAGATAAGACACTGGAGCAGCATCTATGGGGCCATTATACACTGGAGCATTATAAATGGGGACCATTATATATGGAGCATTATTTTGGGCCATAAGACACTGGATCATTCATGGGGACCATCATATACTGGAGCATCATATGGGGTTCATTATTTATGGGGCAACATATAGGGTATGGAGCACATATGGGGCCTATTCTGTTTGGAGCATTACATGGAGTCCATTCTGTATGGAGCAATATATGTGGCCCATCATATACTGTATGGAGCTTTATATGTGACTCATTATACTGTATGGAGCAATATCTGGGGCTAATTCTACTCTATGGGGACCGTCCTATACTGTATGGCACATTACATGGGGACCATCATATACTGGAGCATTATGTGGAGCTCATCATATACTGTATGGAACATTATATGGGACCAATTATGTATGGAGCAATATATGGGGCTCATTATTCTGTATGGCGCACTATGTGGTGGCCATAATACTGTATGGAGGAATATACTGTCCGTTTTTTTTAGCTATTGTAGATTTTAAAATAGATATCAGTCATGTCATGTAATAAGTAGTGTTGAGCATTCCGATACCGCAAGTATCGGGTATCGGCCGATATTCGCTGTATCGGAATTCCGATACTTAGTTACGATATTTTTCATATATCGTATACCGGAATCGGAAGTTCCCATAATTCTTTGAGAGGCACTGTGATTTTAGTCAGCCAATGAGGAATCCTACGAAGTGTGGGCACATCCTGTACTGCTGCGGTCATGTTAACTAATGGCATGGCTGTGATTGGCTGCTGAAATGATGTCAGAATGCACTATAAAAGGCGCCGCCGCCATTTTAGCGTCACTGTGCTGTGAACTCAGTTAGGGACAGAACGCTGCTCTGCTGACTCTGAGGGACAGTTAGAGATTGCGATTTTGTGTACTGTGCTTTAGGCAGGCTAGTTTACCAACCGCTGTGTAAAGCTTCCTTTTGCCTTGCAGTGTTGTTTTAACAGCTCTGTGCAAGGTGTGTGTGTGAGAGTGCAGGTGACGCTGCAGTTTGCTCTGCATCCACCGCTGTTTGTAGGCATCTGCACGTGTCACTCACTGACTCTTTTTTTTATTTTATTTTGTGGAATTGGTGCAGCTCCATTCAATAGAAATTAACAGTGATCTATTAGTGTGACGCGCTTCCATCCGTATACAATATATTGGTTGCAAACACTATAGAAGTACAGAAAGGAGCCTTTCACAGATAGTGAACAGTTGTGTGCAGTGTTCACTGTAGTCTGTGAGCTTTTCATTTTTTGAGTGCCGATTACGCTCCAGTTAGTTCTTCAACCACTGCTGGTTGTAGTCTGCTGAGCGTGTGTCACTGCCTCATCCTTCACATTTTTCTCAAATTGGTGCTGCTCCATTTATTTGAAAGAAATCTAATCTATTAGTGTGACGCGCTTCCATCCGTATACAATACATTGGTTGCAAACACTATAGAAGTACAGAAAGGGGCCTTTCACAGATAGTGAACAGTTGTGTGCAGTGTTCACTGTAGTCTGTGAGCTTTTCATTTTTTGAGTGCAGATTACGCTCCAGTTAGTTCTTCAACCACTGCTGGTTGTAGTCTGCTGAGCGTGTGTCACTGCCTCATCCTTCACATTTTTCTCAAATTGGTGCTGCTCCATTATATTTTAAAAAAATCTAATCTATTAGTGTGACGCGCTTCCATCCGTATACAATACATTGGTTGCAAACACTATAGAAGTACACAAAGGGGCCTTTCACAGATAGTGAACAGTTGTGTGCAGTGTTCACTGTAGTCTGTGAGCTTTTCAGTTTTTGAGTGCAGATTACGCTCCAGTTAGTTCTTCAACCACTGCTGGTTGTAGTCTGCTGAGCGTGTGTCACTGCCTCATCCTTCACATTTTTCTCAAATTGGTGCTGCTCCATTATATTTGAAAAAAATCTAATCTATTAGTGTGACGCGCTTCCATCCGTATACAATACATTGGTTGCAAACACTATAGAAGTACACAAAGGGGCCTTTCACAGCTACTGAACAGTTGTCTGCAGTGTTCACTGCAGTCTCTGAGGAATAACCACACTTAGGCCTTATAACTTTTCTGACTTTCTTTATCAATCTACCAAGATGAAGAAGGCAGGGAGTAAGGCACGTGGTCGTGGCTGTGGAGTTTCAGCAGGGAGAGGACGTGGGGATTCTGTGGCTGCTGCCGCACCCAGTGACACAGCATCCACCAGTTTTCCCCGTGAGCGTTCCTTTATGCGCACTTTTGTAGGAGCTCGGCGTACCCCCCTGCTGCGGGAAGAACAAATTGAAGCCGTTGTTGGTTGGATGGCAGCCAATGCATCGACTTCAATTGCTTACACCTCCTCTCAGGACCACAGCACTGTTGAACAACCATCTGTCTCTTCACCGCCTGCCAAATTGCCCAGGCATTCAGAGAGCTCTGTAAAGGAGCCAGCTGAGTCTCTGCTTCTGTTCTCAGAATCTGTTGGCTTGCAAACAGGGGCCCAGCCAAGCAGCATTCTGGAATGTGAAGAAGAGGCAGTATGCAGTGATGCGCAACAGCTGTGTCTCTCTGAATGTGAAGAGGCGGGTGAGCCAGTGCCGATGGTCAGCACACCGCAGAACGCATCTGATGATGATGAGACTCAGGTGCCAGTTTCTGTTGAGCATGGTGCTGGCCAGACCACCCAACAGCAGCAGGTGTTGGAAGAGGGTAGTGGAGATGATGAGGTCCAAGACCCAACATGGCGTGAGGAACAGGAAGGTGGTGGTAGCAGCTCTGAGGAAGAGATTGCCTCAACGGTCCAAACAGTAGGGAGAGGTAGGCTGCAGACTCGGTTTCCTGTAGCCTCCAGTTTGGCACCCGTTCGTAGCAGTTCTCTTCCAACAGCCAAAACGGGCGCTCCCAGGACTTGCACTGCGTGGTCCTTTTTTGACACACTTGCAGATGATATTTGCTATGTCAAATGCAAGCTGTGTAATCAAAAAGTAAAAAGAGGTAAAAGTGTCAGTAACCTTAATACCACAAATTTGTGGAAACATGTGCGGTCAAAGCACGTGGTTCAGTTACAAAGACACACTGGAGATGTAGGCCTACCTACAGCAGCACCTACATCTTCAGCTCGTGTTGGAGCCTCTTCCTCCAGCTCACACACAGCTGGTTCGGCTTCCTCACAGGATCGCCATGGAAGAACCTCTGTCACTGTTGTCCAGAGACTCAGTGTTATTCCACCCACAGCTGCAAGTTCCCTGTCATCCTCACACTCCCAGGCCACAAAACAGCCATCGGTAGCACAGGCATGGGATAAAAGACGGCCATACTCAGCAAACCATCCACGAGCACAGGCTCTGAATGCTGGCATTGCAAAACTCCTGTCCCTTGAAATGCTGTCATTCAGGCTGGTGGAGACTGACAGTTTCCGTAACTTAATGGCATTGGCAGTCCCACAATACAATGTGCCCAGCCGATTTTATTTCAGCAGGCAAGCCGTCCCTGGTCTGCAAAAGCATGTTGAGGGAAAAATTAAACATGCGGTACTAAACGCCGTCAGTAGCAAGGTCCACCTGACCACCGATGCGTGGACCAGTACCCATGGCCAGGGACGATACCTTTCCCTCACTGCCCATTGGGTCAATGTTGTGGAGCCGGGTACAGATCTTGCGAGTGGCGCTGTACGTGTTCTGCCAACTCCAAGGATTGCAGGAATCCAGTCTGTCCACATTGACTCCTCCTCCTACTCCAGTTCCTCAGAATCATCGCTGCAGGAGCCGTCACGGTCTACCTCCACATGGACCCGTGTACGCTTACCTGTTGCGACCGATATGAGCACAGCCGTGGCCAAACGTCAACAGGCCGTCCTGAAATTAATTCCCATGGGGAATCGAAGCCACACAGCGCAGGAGCTCTGGAATGCTATCAAGCAGGAGAGCGACGTGTGGTTTTTGCCAGCGAATTTCCAGCCAGGCTTGGTAGTGTGTGACAATGGCCGAAATCGGGTGGCAGCTCTGGGCCTTGGCAACCTCACTCACATACCATGTCTGGCACATGTGCTCAACTTGGTCGTGCAGAGTTTTTTGAGGGACTATCCGGATCTTGATGCACTGCTGCACAAGGTCCGCCTAGAGTGCGCTCTCTTGCGACGTTCCAGCATGGCCAGATCGCGCATTGCTGCTCTGCAACACAGATTTCGCCTTCCTGACATCGCATCATATGTGACGTACCCAGCAGGTGGAATTCCACGTTACATATGTTGGAGCGGTTGTGTGAGCAGCAGCCAGCAGTAATGGAGTATCAGTTGCATCAGGCGCAATCAACTCGCAATTTGCGCCGTTCACACTTCACCACTACTGAGTGGGCCTCTATGAAGTACATCTGCCACGTTTTGCGTGCGTTTGATGAGTCAACGCGGATGGCGAGTGCAGATGATGCACTAGTCAGCCTGACTGTCCCCCTTATCTGCCTGCTTCAAAAAACACTGCAAGCACTAAGGGATGAGGTTTTGGAAGAGGTGGAGGATGAGGAGTCACAAATTCCATCACCTTCTGGACAGTCAGCGCAACGTGGTTCCTCACAAAGGGCTGGGCAGGGCTCACTTTGTGAGGAGGATGAGGAGGAGTCAATGGAGGAGGAAGACATCGCTCCAGAGGGAGGTACACAACGCTCTAGTCAGTATGTAGAGCGAGGGTGGGGTGATGCAGAGCAGGCAGAGATGACGCCTCTTGCAGGGGACAGCGTTTCTTGGCCAGTTGGGAGTCTGCAGCACATGGTTGATTTCATGCTGCAGTGCCTGAGAAACGACCGCCGCATCGCCCACATTCTCACCACGTCTGATTATTGGGTGTACACCCTCCTAGACCCTCGCTACCGGGACAACTTACAAAGCCTCATCACACCGCTGAACCGGGAGCGTAAAATGCGGGAGTACCAAGACACACTGGTGCAATCCATAATGTTCTCCATTCCAGCCCAGAGCACTGCTGCTGCTACTGCTTTACAAAGCAGCTCTGTGCGTCGAGGCAGTGGAGACAGCTCTGCAACAAGAGGGAGCACAAGCAGCGCCTCTGCACAGGGCAAGACCAGTATGTTCCAAATGTGGCGAAGTTTTGTGGCAGCGCCACAAATGTCTACACCATCCGAGACGGCTCCAGTCAGCAGGAGGCAACGTTTCCGTAAGATGGTGACAGACTACATGTCTTTCCCTCTCAGTGTACTCCCAGATGGCTCTTCCCCATTCAAGTTTTGGGTCTCTAAGCTGGATACATGGCCAGAGCTTAGCCAGTATGCATTGGAGGTGCTGGCTTGCCCTGCTGCCAGTGTATTATCGGAGCGCGTCTTTAGTGCTGCAGGTGGTGTACTAACAGACCGTCGCATGCGACTATCCTCCGATAATGTAGACCGGCTTACTTTTCTGAAAATGAACAAGGCATGGATCTCGCCAGAATTTGTCTGTCCGTTTTCAGATTAAATAACTGGTTCGCAACGTTATCCATGTCTCCTGTTATGTTCATCTTTCTACCACCTGAACTCTACTCCCTGGGCTACAACACTGCCAGTTGCTGCTCAGAAGTGTCGTGTCCACAGACCAATACACAAGCTATAGTGTTAGTGAGGTTCAGTAACGCCAGCTGTTCCCCTGCTGTGTGGCCGGCAAGAAGTCTCCTGTTCCCTACACATGCACCGAAAAACCCATGTGGAACATGCTCCAAATAGGGAAGAGCCGTCACCCTGATTGTTATGCTTAAAACAGGAAATTGTGAAGTTTTCCAGGCCTAGAATGATAAATTTTTATAACAAATATGGAAAAATAATAATTTGTCATCACAGCGCATATCTGCACATGTCTATTAGAAATGGTAACAAAAACTAAAACATAGTGTTCACTTTTTGAAATTAATGCATAAAAGTACATTTCATACTTATCAATTAATGCTTTTTAAGGAACTTTATCTGTACCTGTAAGATAATGCAGTCAATGGATGTACGAATCATAAAATCCTCATCATCATCATCACGAGTTTTATTTATGACAGACATTATAAAATACACATACTGATGCCAACTGTAACTTCACACACCATATATGAAATGGCCAGCATCTAAACCTGGTAATAATGTGCAATAATAAATTATTACATCTAGAAAGTGCATCATGCATACTGACAATAGGTAGTTATACCTGCAAGTGCTGTTGAAACAAGCACAACAGATATAAATTAATAATGGTATATAGGTATCACAGTGCATAGTTACTCATGGACAATGTCGATGTAATACTGTACCTCAATAAAGTCAGCGTCAACCATTATGCTTGTTAGTCTTGTAGATTGTTAAAGAGGGAACGTGCTTTTTTTGTTGGTCATAGGTGGAGTATTAGACAGTAAATGATTACTGCTGTCGTATTTTTGGCGTCCCTAGGGCACAATAACGCTGCGTAACGTCACATTTTATAGAGTTATCTAATTGACACACGCTACCCTACCCTACGCGTGACAGTAGGAAGGTAGTGTTGACGGATAAAGCCTTGCGCAACCAGACATGCTTTTACCCTCTTCAACACTGTACAAGCAAAAAATGCATGATTGCAGCCGCAGACTTTATTGACGTACAGTATAACATCGCCATTACCCATCAGAGGCTGTCCACTGTCTGATACAGACATAGAATATACCTTTGCTATCCGTAGCCTTTGTTTCACCTACACTTGCAGGCACACACTTACATTGTGACAATGCATAATGTTTTTTTAAATGGTTATTTTTTATCGTACATTATTGCGTCATCACATTGATGAGTCCATGCTGGACATGTCATACATGCTGTACAAAGTAACGATTTTATTAACTTAAATAATTGAAATGTCTGTGACTGTCACATATAAATTGTGATGATGATGAGTGACTATTACAAAATCCATTGTCTTCACTATGTTATGGTTTAACATAGCGTTCCTTAAGCATTATTCATAAATACAAAAATGGACTTTTATTCTTAAATTTACAACACTATATTTTGTAACCAATTTTTTGGGTGGTGTGTTGTTCCATTTCTTGTTGGCATGTGCATATATGCGTTTATATTTGCAGGGTCTTTATTTTTATCTTGAAGTTAGGAAACATGTGTATCTTCGTACCGTGTTAGCCAGTAGATAGCCAAATATTTAGACTTGAGAGTCCGCAGTGGTTGATACCTTTTAATGGATAACTGACAAGATGGTAACAAATTGCAAGCTTTCGAGGCTACTCACGTCTCTTCATCAGGCAAAGACTAAAACAAAAAATGAAGCATCACATATTTCTATACACAACAGGACACAGGAATAGTGCAATAGGTAAGACAAGTAAGTCATGTGTAGCAGAACTGTCATTATGACAGAGGGATGAACATAAATATTGGAACAGTTCCTAGATAAGGTTAGAAAGTTTTATTGCCCTCTGATTGGGGTCTGGTTTTCTGTTTTCATGCCCCTGGAAGGGCAGAGACGCAGATTCCTTAATTGATATAGAATGACATAAATCCGTGTGATCTATTCATTCCATCACAGAGTGTCAAAGGTCATGATGAGCTTATATTCTGAAACCTTTGTATCTTTCTCATATTTGAAGTTATATTTTAATACCAGTAATTCCATATCCATCATGCTATGACCGGGCATACAAAAGTGTTTTGCCACAGGTAAATCCATTATTTTTTCTCTTATTGTGTGGCGCTGATAATTCATCCTTGTTCTCATTTTTTGGCCGGTGTCCCCTCACTTGTCCCTCCCTCACTTGTCTTACCTATTCCTATGTCCTGTTGTGTGTAGAAATATGTGATTCTTCATTTTTTGTTTTAGTCTTAGCCTGATGAAGAGACCTGAGTAGGGTTGAGCATTCCGATACTTCCGATACCTGAAATCCAATGTAAGTCTATGGGAACAAAATATCGGAAGTAAGTATCGGAAGTACTTCCGATATTTTGTTCCCATAGACTTACATTGGATTTCAGGTATCGGAACCGGGTTTCGGTATCGGAATGCTCAACCCTAGACCTGAGTAGTCTCGAAAGCTTGGAATTTGTTACCATCTTTTCAGTTAGCCATTAAACGGTATCAACCACTGAGGACTCTCAAGTAGTGTTGAGCGATACTGCTCGATATCTAAAAATATCGGATCGGAATGGTATCGCCGATATCACTAAATATTGGCGATATCCGATTCCGATACCGGAAGTCCCATGTAAGTCTATGGGAACAAAATATTGCAACTAAAAAAACACTTTCTTTCCTTGTAAACACAAAATATACACACTTAGAATACATATATATATATATATATATATATATATATATATATATACATGTCATTGTGACATATATATATACATATATTTATAGTTTATTCACTTCTACATAGTAAAATAGCCTCTGATTCAATTGCCGGGTAAAGCCGGCATTTGTGAAAAGACAGAAGCACCCGAGGGTCCAGTCGCCACAGAGATGTTGCATCGCACCCAGCGGTGTGACAACTTACTCTCAGGTAAGGAGGAAACACCCCATTGACTCCAACCACTACATTCAACAGTACACTATGCCAGCTGAGTGTAGGCGGACCCAATGGGATGGTCTAGCTCAGGCTGGTTAGAACAGGGTGTAGCTAGTTGGATGGGAGGGGTTGAGGCAGCCTTATGCTGCATGTCTTTGTAGTAAGAATTGTTTCCTTTCCTGCTTTCTTACTACGTCGCATACTCCACTCTGCTACATCACTCTGCACCATTGCTCTATCTCACATCTATCTGCCCTGGAAGGATACCGTCTTACCTGTAGAAGACTTATCACCTAGCTGCACTACACCATCCCTGCCAGAGGACCTGCACAGCAGCGCTGGTCACCCTGACCAGGTACTACAGGTGGCGTCACGACAAACTACACAAACATTCTATCATCCCTGGAAATATCCCACATTCCAGTGAGCGACCAGGGCACGGACATAGCTGTGCTACCCGTCACATCCCCCATAGAAGTCGACGGGCTTGGTGCCGAGTACCCCCAAAACCTGTGGCTCTGTGCGACTCAACTTTGGCGTCACGAACAGGATTCAGAAGCTCGCTATAAGCGAGTCCTGTGTGCCTTAATTGAACTGTTTTTTTGCTTGAGAATTGCAAAAATCATCATAGACTGTATTTGCCATTTTTCCGTCATATCTGCGCCACGAGGCACAGGTGAAGAATAAGGGCGTGCTCTCGTGGGCGTACACTCACTCCGTGGCGCGAAAACGATGTCCGCACACTCTAAATGTTACTGCAATGTAAGATCGTGCCCCACAGCTCTGGAGTTCCGCCTCCTCATCCTCCTCAGTGGGCGGAAACGAACGCGAAGGTCCCGCCTCCCTACAAAAGATGGCGCCTCTCCTGATGCTAATGACACATGTGACTTGGCAGAGATGGCGAATGGACGTGAGCAGAAGTGGGAAGGGATGGAGGAGTCAGAGCTCTCCCCCACGGAAGCGACCCGATCGCCGCGGAGCC
>JARQOD010005147.1:0-26829 GCA_033576555.1 Oophaga sylvatica | reverse complement strand
TGGCGATGCTATTCCCGCTCGGCCAGGTGGTTGTATATTTCAAAATTTATTTTGGGAAAAATTTTTAAAAAAGATTGATTTTTTGGTGTTTCACTTTTAACAAAAAATCGAGGATGGGGCCCCCGGGGGGGGGGTTTAAACAACCCCCCTGTGGGGGAAAAAAAGGGCCCCCTTTTGCCGGCGGGTCGGGTGCCTTTCGTGCCCCGGTCCCCCGGCCCCCGGGGGGAGCTCCTTTCATGACGCCCTTTTTAGGCGTCGGGGTCGGTTGGCACTGATTTTTTTGCGCCTACGGGCTCTGGGTGGGAAAAGGGGTTTTTTTGTTTATGGGGGATAGAAAATGTTGAGAATGGGGGGGTGGGGGAAAAAATTTAATGATTTTTCGGACTGGGGGAGGGGTTTTTTAAAAGGGTGATGCCCTTTAAGGGGGTGGGGGGGCAAATGATGTTTTGGGTGGGGGGTTGTTACTATGTTGCTTCTTAATTCTCTGGTTGGGTGTAAAATTTGGGGGGAAAAAGGGGGGTTTGTGCTCGGGAAAGATGCTTTTAGTTTAACTTTTTTGTTTTTTTTCGCGGGAGAGTCCTGAGGGAAAAGTTTGATGGTCGGGCGGGATAAAAAAAGCAAAAAAATGAAGGATTTAAACAGAAAATTACTAGTGGTCAGTGTTTTGCCTGTGCTGCACTTACCCATACGGGGGGTTTTCCCCCAAACTCAGTCCTCGGGCCGCACAGGTCTGTTTTCAGGATTTCCTTGTTTTTTGCCCAGGGATAATTGCTTTCCTGTGCAGAAACAAAGGAAATCCTGAAAACATAAACCTTTTGGGGGGGCCCCCTGGGATGGAGTGGGAAAACCTGTATTGTTATACGGGGTCATTGTAGAGTGTGGGCTTAAAGTGCATTTGTCGAAATTTTTTTTGTTTTTAATTGTTTGATTATCTTAAATTGGTACTTTTGACTGTTTATTGAATGCTGACTTGTAAAGCTATGGGGAAAATTTTGGTTTTTTAAAAAAGGGGTTTTTTTTATTGTAGATTGAAAGGGGTTTTAAATTTAAACCCTTTAACTTGGCATGGGGGGGTTTTAGAATCTTTTTTTGTGAGCAACTGCAAAATGAGAGTTTGTGCTGGTGAAAAAGGGTGGAGAGGTGAAAACAACATGCTACGGGGGGGTGGGGTGGGGCAGGGGGATGTTACAGTGGTTAGAAAGATGGGGGGGGGGGTGCTTTGGGGTAAGATCAGTCAAAAAAAAGCAGGTATGTCCAATTCCCTATTTAGTACAGGCCCCTCAGTACCACAAAAAATGGGGGGAAACAACGGGGGTTCTTCCCGGGCCGGGCCTGTGTGACAACACTTGCCCGGTGAGGGAGAAGGGGAATTTTTTTAAAAGGGGGTTGATGGGGTTTTGGTGGTTGGTGGCCCCAGCATGCATTTTGCCAGTGACATTTCCGATTAAAGCGGGGTTTTCGGCATGTGCCCGGGGCATGCTGTGTACGAAATTTTTATTTTTTTTTACTCTTGGTGTTTTCGAAAGTTGACAAAATAAAAGTTTTTTTTTTAAATTTTTTCCGGTCTTTAAAAAAAAACCAAGTAGGCAACTGCAGAAATGTTTAACGCTGCTGTCCACTGCCGAATTGGGCCTCAGGTTTTTTTGGGGTTTTTGTGGTTGCATAATCTGTGTTATGTAACCTCCTCGTCTTTTTACCCCTTCCTCCCCTTTCTGAGATACTCAGCTGATGCTTTGGTTTAAACAAATGTGCCTACTCCCATCTTTTCCTCTCCCCTTTGTTCTCCACCTTTTTCCCGAGAGTCACCCTTTCCTCTTCCCGCCCCGACAGCCCGTACGTCCTTTGGGCAATCAAAATTTGAGTCTCTTAAAAGGTCATGTTCACCTACCAGGGAAAAATCTGTTGACGGGGTATGTTTATGCTGGACAAATTGTCTGGCATGGTGAAAATGGGGAAAAATTTTTGGCCTCGGGGCAGAGTTTTTCCTCTTGACTTGTGAGACAGTGAAGGAATTGTTTTTAATGGGGGTGTACTTTCCCCGGTATGTGCTGTATGGTAAAAGGGGAAAAAGGTGGCTTTAAAAACCTAGTGGTAAAAAAGGCATACACCTAATTCGCACCATTGGCTCAGGCCTAAAACCCATTGTGGTATTTAGGAGACCAGAAGGGGGTTTTTCGCAAACCATCAGGGAGCTGGTTGTCTCGCACGGGGTGTCCCGGCCAAAAAAACGCCCCCAGGGTGGGAGGGGGGTTGTTGAACAGGGGGTCCCCCGGGGCAAAAAAAGCGTCTCCAGGGGGGGGAGCTGGCTTAGTTGGACCGGAAGGTCCCCTGGAACAAAAGCAGTTCGTAAAAAAATCCGTGTGTTAGCGGCTGAAATTTAGGAGGGGGTCTCTAAGTCTGGGCTGAAGGTGCCTTCGACACAAGGAGGAGATCGTGAACCCCTCAATGTGGTAAACGTGGTAAACTGAACATAGTTTTTTTTTGGGCACAGGGTAGAGTCTGGACCGGATAGATGGGTTTATTATGTAAAATTAGTGGCTAGACAAGCCTAGGTTTCTGTTATGATTTATTTTTTTGTTTGCTGGGATTTAATAAAGTGGTTGGGCCCCAGTTTTCACCGAACTGTGTCGAATGAATTTTTTTTCGTGTCACTCTGTCTCCCGCGGGGCCCTAGACTTATCCCTAAAAGCTTCTTTGGCGGGAATGCGGGGAAGCACAGTGGCTGATACAAATGGTGCTGGTGTGGGGGGGCACAGGGTTAGGCAAAAATAAAGGTAAAGTCTTTTAAAATTGAGAAAAAAAAAAAAAAAAAAAAGTGTGTCTGCACAAAAAAGTGTTTGTTGGGAAAAAAGACTGTGGGTGTGCAGCAGAAAAAGGGAGACGTTATTGGGGGCGTCTTAAAGGCAGTAGCCTTGGTTGGCAGAAAAAAAAAAAAAGTCTGCACAGAGAGCTAAATTTTTTTTGTAAAAAAGTGTGGAGTGTGATGTCTTGGGGTGGGGGTCCCCTTTTGGGAAGAGAAGTTGCAGCATGGTGACAGCATGGGGCGCTTTTTTTAAAAAGGGGAAAATTAATGTGCAACTGACTGCCGTGGTTGAGAAAGATAAGTCCGGCAGTATGGAGGGGCTCGTTTTTTGTACCCCGGGCCAGGCCCAGGGGCCTGGAGGCAAACCCTGCAAACACCAGCGCGCATGCGCAGGCCCGCGAGCATGGAGCGCAGGCTGCAGCCCCAGCAGCGATGCAGCGGCCCGGCGCAATTCCCCCAGAGCAGCAGGAGAAAAACCGGTTGTTGGGCAGATTGCAGCTTCGCACCTCGTCCAGAGTAAAATTGTGAAGGCCGCTTTTTTGCTGTAAAAAGGCGGTGCGGTCCCGAAAAAAAAGACACCTGTGTGATGTGGGGTTTTTTCACTAGGTTTGAGGGACTGGCAGGAAGGGAACGCCCCTATCTGAATGGGCCATGATGGTCGCACCCCCTCTGATTTTGGGGTGCCCCCGGTGGCCTTGCTGCCGAGCGAGCAGGACAGCCAAGGCTATGCCAAGTGAAAAAGGGGATTTTTACCGGATGGGGGTTAGGTGCAGCCCGTGCCAGGGGGTTTGTGGGTCAGTTGGGAGTCGCAGTCAGGGCCTGTTATGGAGTTTTAAAAAAGGGAAGTGACCGTACACCGAGCTTTCTCCTGAGGTACAGCCTTGAGAGGTCATCACTTCAGAGTTCCGGACCTGAAAACTGCGGAAGAGGTTCCGCTGTTGGGGACTGGGGTTTTTTGATAGCGGGTTGGCCCGAGGGGCATTTGGGAGGGGGATTTTGGGGGAAGGTTGGGATGTTGTGAAATTGAGGGCTGTTCACTGAGGGGGAGCCTATGTCCTGTGTTGGCAGGTCCTTCTTTTTTTGCGCTGTGTGTGTGCCACCGAGCCGAAGAGATGCCCAGGTGTCCCCGGTGGTTGTAAAGGACTGCCCGCCGGCCCCTTGGATGGGTCCCCTGACTTGTTGTGAAGCCTGTTTTAGGGATTCATCCTGATAGCACCTGAGTGTGGTGTGCATCCAGGGCCCAAATCTACCCAGAGTGCCGTGGGCTTGGTCCCAAATGGGGGGTTTCTATGAAGTGGGGTATGAAGAACCCGTGAACCCGTTAATTTGGGGTTTTAAGACTTTCCCCGATTAAGGATTTGGGGGAAAATGTTTTTGTGGACAGTGTATGAAGCTCTTTGAGGGTGCGCGTCCCCCGGGGGGGGAACCAATGTAGGGGCCTTTTTTAAATTGTGTGATAATGATGTCATGATAATGATGTTTATGCTGATAAAGAAAATGATGATGATCATGTATGATGAGATACTGTCATATCATGTAATGAGTTGTAATAAGATGACTGTGATAGTGATAAATTCCTTGCAGGTGATGTTGGGAGACGAGGATGATGGTTCTGGGAACCGAGTGTCCTGATTGCCTGTGTCCTGTGCAATTTTGAGAGTGGCAGTGGCGGGCCCCCCTTTAGGGGACGGAAAATATATTTTTTTTAAAATGATTTTTCCCGGGCCTGGTCTGAGGAGAGGTTTCCTCTGCTGCCTGGCAATGCTATTTATAGGGACAAAAAACCCGGGAGGGGGCGTGAGTCAGCCCCAGTCCCCGGCTATTAGAAGTATGTGTGGGGTTTCACTAGTCCATCTTGGGGCCCCGTGGTGAAAGTTAATGTTTTGGATGACATTTTAAACTAAGGTTCCGTCAGGATGAAAAAGAAAATGAATTTTAAACCCGACAGTGGGAGGTATAAAAGAAATGAAATTTTAACCCTGACAGTGAGAGGTGTGAAGAAAATGAATTGTAAAACCCCCTCGTGGCAGGAGTGAATAAAAAAAGAAGTGTTAGCCCGACGTGGCCAGATGTGGTGGAAAAGGGGTCAGACGGGTTTTTGGATAGGGGGTTTTGATTATTGATGACATAAAGCCCCCTGAAAAAAGGGAAAAGGCTGGTAGCGGGGGGTTGAGATCCTGAGAAAAAGCTGTTGCTGACCTTACACCGACAGAGATGGATCTGAAGAGGTTTTCTGTTGGGGTTCCCTGGCGAAGAAAGGTTGAAGTTTTAAGTGTAGGATGACGGTAGGGTTTTTGGGCAGTCCTGCCGAGAGCCTGAGGGGGGAACTGGGAAAAGTAAAAAAACCCCCTTACCTTTGTGTATTGGAAAACCGGTGTGCCCAGGGAAGGGGTACGTGGTTTTGGGAAGAGCGCAGAAAAGTTTGATGTGCGGGTTTTCGTACTTTTGGGCCCCAGGCACATATCGGTTGCCCCCGGCCCTAAGGTCAAGTAAACCGGCGGTTTACCGGGCCCCAGGAGATGGCCTGGGAGGGACAGGGTAGTGCGGATTTTTCAGATGAAGAAAAAGCTGGTTGGCAATGACAGTGGTGGGAAAAGCTGATGGGGCCATGATGGTCCAGGTTCACTGTCTTTTTTGGATTGTTAAAAAAGCCCCGGTCGGGGGGCCCCCCCTCGGTGGGGAGAAGAGGGGGGGTAGTGGAAGTGGGAATATGTTTTAAAAGGGGTTACATTTCACCTAGGTACTGTGCTGTATGGTTAAGGGAAATGTGTGGCTTTGTAAACCTGTGGTAGGAAAGGTTACCACTACATTCAGAACCCTTGCAGTCGGCTGAAAAAATTCGCTGGTAATTGGGACAGAAAAAAGGTTTTAAACACGTCAGGGGTGGGTTTTTTGTCTCGACAGGAGGGGTCCCCGGGCCCAAAAAGCGTCCAGGAGTGGGAGTGGGTTAGTCTGGACCAGGGGTGTCCCGGACAAGAAGCGTCTCCAGGGTGGGAGTGGCTTAGTTGGACCAGGAAGGTTTCCGGCCCCAAAAAAACAATTAGTGAGAACGTGTGAATAGGGTGAATAGGAGGGGGCTCTCCAATTGGACGTGAAGGTGCCTTCAGACACAAGGAGGGGATCTGTAAAACCCCAATGTGGAAAAAGTGGTAATACTAAAAAATATGTGTTGTTTTGGGAAGACTGGTGGTCTGGCCCGGATAATGGGAATTTATTATGTGAAAATTTGTGGCTGAAAGCCTGGTCTTCTGTTTATGTTTTTTTTTTTCTGTTTGTGTGGACTTTTATAGTGGTTGGGCCCCTTTTACCAGAACTGTTCTGAAAGAATGTTTTCGTGTACTCTGTCTACCCAGAAGCGATCCTGGTTTCCCCCGAAAAGTTACAACTCTGTAAAACTTTAGAGTAATTCCTATGCCAGCCGACTAAAAAATCTGGGTTCCCAACAGTCGTTGGGTTTCTTGAAGAGTTGTGATGGGGGAAAAAAAAAGGAAATTGGGGGAAAACCTGGGCTGTACTGTTTAAAAGTTAAGGGGGGGAAAGGGGCAGAGGCCATTTGATGCGCGTTGCCAAAATTCTGGAGCCCATGTTCTTTTTGGCCTATTACAAAGGTACCCCTTATGTTTCGGAGTGAGGAGGCAGGCAAAAAGAACACCAGAGCGTTGGAACTATGAGATTGCGTACCCTGATAACCACCAAAATAGAGGAGCCCCGGAGCGTTCTCGTTGGTCCTAGACGCCCTTTACAGCTGAGAAACTAACTACACCAAACAGAAAAAAGGGAAAACTAAAATTCCCGGAGCAGAACCCCAAAGTAAAGAAAACCCCCAAACATGTAATGGCAGTTGCAAAAAGGGGAAAAAATGACACAGAAAAAAATGTTTGAGCAAAGCTGGGGCCCAAAATATTAAATGAAAAGGGGAGGGGGGACTTTTTGCAACCCCCAAAACCCCCAAAACCCAACTTTTTTAAATTTAAAAAACCTGAGATCTACGACCCCACCCTAATTGTTCTTGGTGTAAAAAAATCAAAACAGCACCCCTGAAAAAAGGGAAAAAACAAAAGAAAAAAACTCGTGGTGAAAAAAAAATGAGGGGCAGAGCCCCGGGGGCCCCCGAAGGCCCCAAAGTTTTTTCGTAAAAAAAGCAAAAATATCCCAAAAAACAAAAAAGAAGCAAAAGTCTTTCTAAAAGCAGGGATGCAGAAAGACAAGCGGCTCAAGGGGAAAAACTGGAAAGAAGGATTCAGACCAGAAAAATTGATCCCGGAACCCCTGATGGGAAAATGTCCCCTTATATAAGCCTCGTTCCCCCTGATTCCCAGTCCTCAAAATCTTCACTAGACCGCTTGTAACCACCAGAGGGAGCCTTTGCTCGAAACTCTCTCAAACCCGTTCAAACGGGCCCCCCCTTGAGGAGGGGTCACCAAACCCCTCATTTGAGCAACCAGGTCGGTCGGTGAGTTCTATGATACGCACGGATAAGTCTCCTGCATGGATGTCCAAGCAAACACCCAAGAATTGTCTTCCTGACCATAACCCTCTCCTTTTAAACCCCAAAATACTGGAGTTTCCGTCTAGAAAAACGGAATCCAAATTTTTCACCACATATCCAGATTGCCCTAACCAAAAAAAAGGGTCAGGAGGACGCAAGCGGGAAACCCACTGGCTCAACAACCTTTCCAAGGATTGTGGAAAGTTTGGATCTTAAAGCCCCTGGAAGAAGAAACGAAAAGAAACAGGATTAATTCTCCTGTTCTTTTAAGGTCCAAGAACCTAGGCTTAAATTTAGGAGATCTACTCTCTAGGAATATTCTTAGGAAAAACAGACCAAGTCCCCCCTTTAAAACGAACCATCAGTCCATCCCGGTTAGCAACCCTGGGCCTTCTCCTGAGAGGGGGACAACCTCTCCACTCCTGGTCCCAAATCTGTTGCATACGCTCCCAGCAGAGTAACACACTGGAAGACAGAAGCCTCCGTCTGTCCTGAAGAAAATCGAGGGTGAAACCCAGAATTACAGAAAAACGGAGACATCAAAGTGGCAGAGCTATTTTTATTTAAAGCAAACTCAGCCAAAGGAAAAAAAGAGGACCCAGTCATCTGATCGCAGACCAAAGCTTTAGATAATCTCCAATGTCTGGTTTGTTCTCTCAGTGTGACCATTGGTCTGAGGATGAAATGCCGAGGAGAAAGACAATTGAACACCCAGTTTAGAAAAAAAAAGTCCCCCCAAAATCTGGGAAACAAACTGGACTCCTCTGTAGACACAATGTTTCAGGATGCCGTGTAAACGTAGTGCTAAGGAACAGGCCCCAATTCAGAGGAGGAAGGCAATTAGGTAAGGCACAAGAGTATCATTTTGGAAAATCTTCCAAATTCCCAGTTGGTGGTCATTCTTGAGAAACAGGGTCGGAAATGAAACCATAGAGTATGGGTCCATGGTCTTTTGGGCACGGCAAGGCATCAACAAACATGACGAGGCAAGGTTGGAGCGAGAGAAGTCCGAAGGCGCCAAATTCCTGAATCACGGACAAAGGGAGGCCACCAAAAGGACGACTAACCAAGTCTCGGTACCAAAAATTCCGGGATGCCCCAGCCCAAAGCGGAACATGATCTCAGACATCCCACTTTTTTCCTTGGTCCGGGACAAACAATTTTCCAAAGGGAGCGCCGGGCCTATCCTCCTGACACCCCCCAGAGAAGTTCAAATTGGGCGGGATGGCGGAAAGAACTACACCCTCTTTCAAAAAAACGAAGGATAGTTAACTCAGGAGAGTCCGAAAAGGGAAAATCCCTCGGGGGCATCCCCTTAACATTCTTAATGCCAGGAAGAAAGGAAACCACAAATTAAAACGTGTGAAAAAACAAGGCCCCCTGGCCTTGTCTGGATTGAGTCGCTTGGCAGATTCCAGATAGACCAGTTCTTATGGTCCGTGGACCACCCCTGTGTTTGGCTCCCCCCGCCAATGTTCCACCTTCAAAAGCCCCCTTATGGCCAAAAATCCCGATTACCCCGTCATAATTTTCGTTCAGTAGGAGAAATTTTTCGAGAGAAAAAAAGGGACAAGGGGTTTCTTTTAGGGTCTTGGATCTTTTTGGGACAAAACGGCCCTGCCCCAATTTCAGGGCTCAAACCTCCACCTGAAATGGAAAAGGGAAACTCAGGCTGGTAGAAAGGAGCAGAGTGAATCTCTGCTTAAGTTCCTGAAATGCAGAGACTGCCTCAGGAGGCATTTTACCTCAAGAACCCTTTCTGGTCAAATTGTTATTTGGGTTTTAAATAACCGAGAAATTACAATAAATTTACGATAAAAATTGGCAAACCCAAAAAATCTCTGAAGAGCTTTTAATGAAGTAGGTTGGACCCAATCACAGATGGCCTGAACCTGGGGGTTCCATTTCAATAACAGAGGGGGACAAATGAATCCCAGAAAGAGTCCTCTGTCGCCAAAAAGACACTTTGATCCCTTCCATACAGGCTTCTCTCTCCCAAAAACTGGAATACAGTTGAACATGTTTCACTGAGAGTCCCAGTCATTGAAAAAAAACAAGATTCATCCAATAAAAAATCAAAAATTTATCCACAAAATCCCTGAATTGTCATTATGAAGGAATGGAAGGGAAGGAGCATTTGTGGCCAAAGGGCTACTAGGTACTCAAAATGCCCTTCGGGTTTGAATGCCGTCTTCCTTCATCCCCGGCTTAATGCGTATAAGGTTATACGCCCCCCTGAGTAAGTTGGTAAACCAAGTAGCGTTTTTTCCTGGAAAACAGGTCAGAAATCAAGGGTAACGGGTATTGATATTTCACAGTAATATTGTTCAAGAGACGATAATAATACAGGCCTTAAGAACCTCTTTTTTGGCCCCAAAGAAAAAAAGGCACCTAAGGGTGAAGAGGATGGTCTGATATGCCCTTCTCCAATGATTCCTTGATATAAGACCGCATAGCGTATTTTCGGTACAGACAGTTAAAAAGGCGACTTTGGGAATTTACTACCCGGCATAATTCAATGCGCAGTCATGCTCCTAGGGGGAGGAAAGGATGCGATTACTTTCGCTAAACACATCAGAAAAATCAAACAAAAAGTCAGGAACATCCTGAGCCTGGGGGGAGGCAGAAAAAAAGGAGTGTTGGTATTAACACATTGGCAGCCCCAAGGGTTTTCGACACAATTTCCAATCCAAAACAGGATTATGAGACTGTAACCAAGGGAAACCCAGCACGATAATGTCTTGCAGATTATATAGAACCAAAAATTTGCAGAAATCCTGGTGTAGGTTCAACCCTCTTACACCTGAGTAGAAAACTGGGGTTTTTTCACCCAAAGGGGTAGAATCGATCCCCGTTGGGGAAATAGACTTCTGTAGGGGTATCAAGGGAAACCCAAATGTTTGCAAAATAACCTTTGTTAATAGCGCTCCGAATAACGAAACCCTGGCAGAAAATGAGGACAGAGAGCATATAAGTGGACAGTTATTAAAAACTTAGTCTGAACATACCAAGACAACTGAGGTGCAAAACGTTTCCCGCTTAGGGCAGACTGAAATGCATGGAGGGCATCCCACAGTAAAACAAAACCCCATTGCGCTTTCGAAATCATGGCTGTGCCCAGAACACCCCCTCCTCAACTGCATGGGTTTCGAAGCGGGTTCCAAGGCAACCCCATTCACGCATACTTCCGCTCCGCAAACTTGTCAATTTGAATCGTAATGAATAGAATTTTGAGACAAGGGGCAGGGAATCCCACCATTAACCTTTAAAATATTGACGCCCCCTTCCGGAAAAGGGCGCCAAACGTCGTTTTTCATTTGGTGGACTGCCCCCCAAACGGAATCTCTGCAGTATAATCGCGTCATACAACCCCCTGATTTAATCCCAACAAGGTTTTTTCAGCTTGATCAGTGAATTGGTCATCGTCAATAACCCAAAACCCAAAAAAAACGCATCAAATCACTCAAAACGGTCCCCGGTATCAGGGAAAAAGCCAATCTGAGGTTCCCGCCAGGAGAGGATGATATTTGAACCTGTGCGCTGCGTTTCCTGGGACTTGTTTTAGGCAAAAAACAATTTACAATTATTTTTGAAATTCTGAACTTAGCTCGACCCCCCCCAAAAACAAATCTGGATGGGGATCCTAGGTTCCACAACAGGAAAAACCTAGCAAGTATGCAGCAATACTTGAACCTCGTGGCAAGTGTCCACACGGCCAGCAACCGTGCAAATCCATTGGGGAAAAGATCCTCCCAGCACCCAGAGTCAGAGGGAGAAAAAAAAAAAATGCAACAAAAGAAAAATTCTCTGAAACTCTGACACCTTTTTTCTTTCACAATATTTTTCCCTTCTGTGGCCTACATTTTCAATTTTTAGGCCGGTGATAATGTTATGTTTCGGTAGTGGGAGAGCAAAGGGAAAAAGGCATTTCCCAGAGCAGTTGGAATCTATGAGTTGCGACCCTGACTAACCACCACAATAGAGGCAGCCGGGAGCGTTTCCTCGTTGGTCCTAGACCCTCGTCACGCCTGAGAAACTAATACACCTAAAGACAAAAAGGAAAGCTATTGCCCCAGAGCATTACCCCAAAATAATAGAAAGCCCCCAAAAAATGTAATGGCAGTTGACAAGGGAAATCTGACACGAAAGAAAAAAGTATGAGCAAACGTGGGGCCCAAACTATCTAAATAGAAAAGGTGAAGGGTATTATGCAATCCCAGAAAACCCTGAAAAGCACCAAATCTATAATTTCAAAATCACTGAGATCACACGCCTCTACCACTAAATTGTTCTCTGGTGTAACAAAATCAAAACAGCAGCCACTGAAAAAACTGGAAAAAAAACAAAAAAAACAAAATCAGTGGCTGAACTAAATGGAAGGCAGAAGCCCCGGGGGCCCTGAAGGCCCCAAAGAAGTGCAGTACAAAATGCAAAAAAATATAGCCAAACACAAAAGAAACAAAAGTCTTTTGTAGCAGGGAGATGCAGAAACGCAAGAGGCTAAAGGGAAAGAAAGAAGGATTCAGACCAGAACAATTGATCACCGGCAACCCTGATGGGAAAAAAGCTCCCTTATATAAGCCAGTCGAAACTGATTCCCAGTCCTCACAATCTTCACTAGCACCGCTTGTAACCCCGGGGGAACCTCTGTCAGAACTCTCTCAAACCCATTCACAACCCCGTCCTTTTGTACGGTGCCAAGAAAGGGAGCGGAGTTGCCATCCAGTAACAGAAACTGTAAAATGCTGCGCAAATTTGACTGCAGCAAAACAAACTGACTTCTCATCCGTGTTATCATACCTGTCTCACAACCCAAAACAGCTATTCAGTACTTTCATTCTTTCTTGGTCCAGCAGTTCCCCCTCTTCTCATCTCAGCTGAATACTTTGCCTCACCACCTTTGACTTGACACAATAACGTCCCACCTCATTTAAATTTTCCACAGTCTTGATCACAAGCTTAACCCACCTCTTAACCTGTCACTAACAACTAGTGTCTTCTATACTGATTGAAACATACCTCGATCAATACCCATCCTCAAAGCCCATTCTTGACCAATCCTCTGTGTCTACCTATCACCCCATTATAATTTCTCCCTATGCCTTAAACTACTGGAGCAACACATTCATTTTGAACTGTCCTCCCACCTCTCCTCTTGCTCCCTCTTTGACAATCTGTTCAAAAGTTCAAAAATCCCAACATTAGGAAGGAAGAATTTGAGGCTTTGAGACCTTGTCTATGATGACACAATAGTTATAAAAAAAGCTGAGAAACGTAGGGCTGTGGTCATCATGAACAAAGACATATATGTTAGTGAAATAAAATGACAGATTGAAGACAAACAGGTCTATGAAAGATTGTACTATGATTCTAAATTTCAAGTGAATTGAGAAATCAGGGCGATTTTAGATTATGCCTTAGAGGGAAAAAGATATTGATAAAGATATGTACAATTTCTGTTGAACCTTCTGCCATGTAACCTGTGATTATGCTTTAGAGTCCTTAGGGCGCCCCCTTTGTGGCTGGATCTGATTCGGTATTCAGTCGCATTGGGGTTTTCGTTGATAGGGTCTAAAATCAGTGGCACAAGGGGCAAAGTCCTTTATTAAGGACACTAGGATTTCTTGGTCAAAGTTGAAGGATGAAAGTGGGGAAACAGGATCTGTTGGTCTCATTTGAATAGTTTCACTATTACGTCAATGTTTCAAGAAGAACCTGAAAACCCACCTGTTCTGACAAGCCTACAGCCTACAATGATCCTCAGTCTACTGAACCATCGCACGACCAGCTCTCCCCTTTCTAGTGTATCCTCCCCATCCCTGTAGACTGTGAGCCCTCGCGGGCAGGGTCCTCTTCCTTCTGTACTTGTGTGCCCCTTGTCTAGCACACGTTTATTGTCCCTGTTATATTTTCCCTTTTCATATGTAAAGCGCCATGGAATAAATGGCGCTATATAAATGTATAATAATAATGTCACATTGTGAAGGTATAACTGCAGTTTAGAAAAGACTGAGTGAGTGCAGTTTTTCTGAGGAGGCCCATAAAATGATTTTGGATCTGTTAAGAGTGTTTTTGACGAGAACTACTTTTTATTTGGAGAACAGTATTACCAACAGCTAAGAGGGACCGCCATGGCGTAACATGGCGCCTTCTTGTGCAAATATACTCATGGGTATGTTGGAGGAAGAGTTTGTCTATGTTTTCACACATTTTTCTAAAGTTGAGGGATGGTGACGATACATAGACGATATTTTTTGATCTGGACTGGTACTGCAACTGAGCTTGAAATGTTTTTTGAGTATATGAACACGATTAATGCAAATGTTAAGTTCACAATGGAAATCTCTGTGAATAGACTACAATTTATTGATGTGCTTGTGGTCAAAAAAGGTGTAAAAATTAGTACAGAATTTTTTCTAAAAAAGCAGACAGGAATAATATTTTACATTTTTCAAGCCATCACCTAGAAAGTGTTAAAGGTGATACCTTATGGGCAGTTCTTAAGGGCAAAAACAATTGTGGGAAATTAACTGAACTTGGATATGACCTTAAAAAAGCAATGGAAACTAAGTTTAAAGCGCGGGGGTTATACAAAAAAGATTCTGGATAGAAAAAGGGTAGGGCTAACAATGTGGAGAGAAGGGATTTTTTTGTAAAAAGGAACAAAAAAAGTGCAAAAAGGATTCCCTTTGTTAGTGAGTATTGTGAAGAGAGTGATGTATTCCTAAAATCATTCGATGACATTGGCCAACTTGAGTAGGGGACTTCCTGGGGTAAGTGAATTTCAAAATCCCCCAATTATGGTGTAACAGAGAAGCAAATGCCTCTGTGATAAATGGTTGAAATCTGATATAGGTCCTCTTAGAGAGGTTACACAAACATCAATGACGGGGACACAAAGGAGAGGGTGCTTTCGTGCCTCTCATGTGTCAACTGTTCACTGATGCTAAAAGGCCCTTCCTTCCCCATTCCAGAGACGGGAGGAGAAATTATGATTAAAAACTACCTGTCGTGCTTATTGAGTATGTGATTTATATGTTACAATGCCCTTGTCCAAAGTACTATGTTGGTGAGATGACGTGTGATCTTAAAACACGTGTCAACAACATAGATAAACGTATTTGTAAAAAAAGAAAGGACCTTTCCTGTACCTAAACACTTTTGTTAAAAAGTCATTCGGAAAAGGAGTTGAGATTCCGTATTATTGATCATGTGTCCATACATAGGAGAGGTGGTAACCGCACTGAGACTCTCAAAAAATTAAAATCAGGTGGTTTATGAGCTTAAGACTCTCAAACCTGAAGGGCTTAATATTGACTTTAAATCATACACAATAGTATAAATCCTCCTTGTATGGAAGCTGTAATTCTTGATTGTCTGTATATGAGATTGTGGAATATTTTATGTAAAATGTTTTATGATGTATTTTATGATATATATTCGCATGTTTTTATTAGTTTTATTTTTTAGATATGTGAAAAAGAAAACATCCACGGAAGTATGGCGGGTACTATTATTATGTATATAATGTAATAATATTGAAAAACATTTATTTTTCTATGGAAATTTTTTTGGGACATCCCGAGCGCCTTATTCCGTTGCAGTTTTGTTCTCTAAAGAACCATGTTTATGGAAGGCTATGGAGTGGAGTATACTTGCTTTGGAGGCTTTTGCTCTTATGATTATACTGTGCATATGGCTGCTGGGAGATGTGGAGGGGATGTGGATATAATCCATCCATAAGTCCTATCCCGCACTCCTAAGGGCTAGTTGCACTCTTAATATGACCTAGTGGTCTAATTGATCTATATCGATATTTATTTTAAATGTTTGAGCCTCGTATGCATGTATTTTGAGCTTGAATGTTGTGGCAAGCTTGCCTTAAGGAAATGGTGGCCATGGAACATGAACATTGACAAAGCTCACGCACACTGTACCGATTGATTGGTTCCAAGGAGAGTACAGACTAGCTTAAGTGCGGCAGTGAACAAGCCGAATTCAGCGTGGGTGACGGAGGTGTCTTTAACATAGATGTATAGTAAGATTTTTTCCCGTAGTGTGACTGTTTTTAGTGCCCCCATATGAATATGGTATCCTTCTTTATATGAGCTCATTGACTTTATTACATGCTGCACTTTAGAAACAGATATATATCAACTGGGTGACTTGTTCACATGTATCACTGAATGTGCTGGTATGAGCACCGATGTATTTAATTAACACTGTTTTACATAATTGATGGATGTTTAGTTTACGCTTGAGAAAGCAGAGAAATCTGCCGAACGTTGCTGCTAATGGATCACTAAAGCCATGGTTTTTCACTTTAATTTTTGGAGTGCTGCCTATTTTTTTCTGATTTTTATATTTTGGAGGTTTGGACATCACCTTAACAGGTTTTATTGCACTGGCTTCTTTTGGTAGTGCTGCTAAATTTTCTTAATTATCTATCATCTATCTATCTATTATCTATCATAGCTATTATTATTATATTATTATTATTATTATTATTTAGCGCCATTTATTCCATGGCGCTTTACATGTGAGGTGGGGTATACATAATAAATACAAGTACAGTAATCTTAGACAATACAAGTCACGACGGTTACAGGAGGAGAGGACTGCCCGCGAGGGGTCACAATCTACAAGGGATGGGTGAGGATACAGTAGGGAGGGTAGAGCTGGTCGGTGCAGCGGTTTGGTCGATCGGTGGTTACTGCAGGTTGTAGGCTTGTCGGAAGAGGTCGGTCTTCAGGTTCTTTTTGAAGGTGTTCCATGGTAGGCGAGAGTCTGATATGTTGTGGTAGAGAGTTCCAGAGTAGGGGGGATGCGCGGGAGAAATCTTGTATGCGATTGTGGGAAGAGGAGATAGGAGGGAAGGAGATCTAGTGATGTTCGGAGGTTGCGTGCAGGTAAGTACCGAGAGACGAGGTCACAGATGTATGGAGGACTCGTTGTGGATGGCTTTGTATGTCATGATTAGGATTTTTTTACTGGAGTCTTTGGGTAATGGGGAGCCAGTGCAGGGATTGACAGAGACGAGAGGCCGGGGGGGAATAGCGGGGGGACAGGTGGATTGTCGGGCAGCAGAGTTTAGAATAGATTGGAGGGGTGCGAGGTGTTAGAGGGGAAGGCCACAGAGCAGAGGTTGCAGTAGTCAAGGCGGGAGAGATGAGGGTTATTGGACTAGAGTTTTTGGAGTTCTTGGTTGAGGAATGTTACAGATCCGTGAATTATTTTTAGTTAAAGTCAGCAGGAGTGGAAGGGCTTGGATATGTGGTTTAAAAGAGAGATCAGTGTCAAGGATTAACCCGAGGCAGCGAGTTGTGGAATGGGGAGAATGGGCAGTTGTTTACTTTAATGGATAGGTCCATTGGAGGGGCTGTCTGGATGGGGGAAGGTGATGAATTCTGTTTTGTCCATATTAAGTTTTAGAATCTAGCGAAGATTATGAAATAGCGGACAGACATTCTGAGGGATTCTGATCTATCTAATCATCTACAAAACAAAGAATACGCAGCACTCTGTAAACGGTTAAAATGTCAAAACATTGTAATTTGTGAAGTTTGTACTGGTTACTGCTATGTAGAAAATACGGTACTTATAGATGTGCCAATTGATGAGAGCCCATCATCCATGACAAGGCTACCTTTCTTTGATGGGACCCTAACTAAATTCATAACTAGAGTTGAGCGATACTTTCGATATCCAAAAATATCGGATCGGAATGGTATCGACGATATCACAAAATATCGGCGATACCCGATACCGGAAATCCAATGTAAGTCTATGGGAACAAAATATCGTTAATTAAAAAAAACCCATTCTTGGCTTGTTGGATAATTGTACATGAAGGAAAACAACAAAGAGTAATGTAGAATGTATTGGGGGAGGTTGAGGAGACATTAAAGGCATAGATGTTTAACCCAATCCAATGGAATAGCATTAATAATTTTTTTTTTTAAAGACGTTCGATTGACGACGAAATTGACAATGTTGTTAACCTTTTTTCTATTTTGGCAAATATGTATGTTTCACAACTTCCATGCTCTTGACCTTTTTAACTTTTGCCACACTTTCACCTTCATAATCTTAGCAGCATCATCTTTGTCATCTAATTATTCTTCATCTTCACCTTCTTTTTCTTTTCTTAAACTTTCTTGTTATTCATCTTTTTGTTAACATTATCATATGTTCTTATTAAACTATTATTCTTCTTCATATTCTACTTCTTCATCTTTTCATTTCATCTTCTTCTTCATATTCTTATTTGTGACAGAGATTCCTGTACTTGTAATCTGTAAAAGTATGAATTTTTCTTCCTTCCGTTCTTGCTGTCACAAAAGATTTAAATTACAAACAGTATTTTGTCCGTGTTCAGTTTAGCCTGCAGCAGCAGGCATTTTCCAGGGGCACCACGAGGAGGAACGGACTCACCCCCTTACACTGCTTGTCTTCTTCTGCTTTAATTTACAGGCATATATTTTGCTCTTCATTTTGGTCTTATTTTTCATGTTTTCTGCTTTTTGATCTTCTGCTTATTGTTCTTCTGTCTCTTGTTCTGTATCTTTAGTTTGTCTTAACCTTCTTTGTCCTTGGTGATCTTCTTCTGGATAATCTTTTATTTCCTCTTTGTGATGGTGTTCAGGCTGGTTGGCTTGATGCTCGTCGTCCTTGGGGTTGTCATCTTCTTCGGGGTGGTCTTTACGGTTGTCTAACTTCCGAGAACCAGCTGATGTTACTGGAACCCGGACGGGTATCAGATGGTACAAGAGACAATGGAAGTACGAGGACCAGTGACTGTGCTGGAACCGGACGGGCAGCAGAAGGAAAAGAGCCAATGGCACAACGAGGACCAGCTGACGTTATGGGGACACGGTTACTAAGCAGGAGGTACCTGTGCTCAAAAGCACTTACAAGGACAGCAGACGTTGCTGGAACTCGGATACCGAATGGAGGCACCGAGGCCAAAGGCACTGCGGAGAAAGTTGACGGGGACTGGAACCCAGACGGGTAGCAGAAGGTACAAGAGCCAATGCAAGTAACGAGGACCAGCTGCTGTGCTGGACCGGGGGGAAAAGCAAAAGGGAAAAAGAGCCAATGGCACAACGAGGACCAGCTGACGTTATGGGCACGGTTCTAGAGGAGGTACCTGTGCAAAAAGAAACTTCCAAGGACCGCGACGTTGTGGAACCTCGGATCCCGAATGGGGGCACCGAGGCCAAAGGCACTGCGGAGAACCATTGCGGTATGGAGCCGGATGGGTAGCGAAGGTACAGAGCCAATGAAGTAAGAGGCCAGCTGACTGTGCTGGAACCCGGAGGGGCAGCAGAAGGAAAAAAGACCAATGGCAAAAACCGAGGACCAGTGAGTTACGGGGGACCGGTTTACTAAGCAGGGGGTCCCTGTGTCAAAAGCACTCAAGGACCAGCAGACGTTGCGGGAACTCGGATACCGACATGGAGGCACGAGGCCAAAGGCACTGCGGAAAACCCAGTGACGGTACGGGAAACCCCGGTCGGGTCCCATAAGGCACCCATGAAATGTAAGTTGACAGCCGCCAAGCTGGCCGCGTTTAAGAATCACACAGTCCTACGTGGGTGCTTGTCTATTGTCACAATGGAAACAGACTTTTTTAGATACCAAAGACACTTGGAATCACCTAAACTGAGGCACTAGTGTCGGTAACCGAAGCAACAGACAGGACAAACTTATTGGAGGCTAATTAACGTTGCACTGCCATTTAAACATCGTTGCTGTAACCAGGCTGGGCAGGAGTCAGTACCGTGCCAATTCTTCCGAGAAAACAATGGCGGTGTTGGAGCCCGGGATGGAGGGGGACAGGGTGGAGGCAGTGCTTTTTGGCGTACCACAGCAGGGGAACGCTGCATTACTGAACCCAGAAAACGGAGAAAAAGGTTGCTGTGCTAACAGCACTTCCAGGTTCCTTTATGTGCACTTTAGTAGGAGGCGGCGTACCCCCCGTGCGGGAAAAAAAAAATTGAAGCCGTTGTTGCTTGGATGGCAGCCATGCATCGACTTCAATTGCTTCCAATCCTTCAGGAAACACACCCACTGTTGAGCAACATCTGTCTCTTCCCCGCTGCAAATTGCCCAGGCGTCAGCATTTTCTGTACAGGATCCAGTTGGTCTCTGCTTCTGTTCTAGAATTGTTGGCTTGCAAACAGGGGCCGCCAAGGCATTTGGATGTGAAGAGAGGGAGTAAGCAGTGATGGGCAACAGCTGTGCTTCAGAATTGAAGAGGCGGGTGGCCAGTGCCAATGCTCAGCACACCGCAGAAGACTTGTGATGATGGACTCAGGTGCGTTTCTGTTGAGCATGGTGCTGGCCGCCACCCAACAGAGGAGTTTTGGAAGAGGGTAGTGGAGATGATGAGGTCCAAGTCCAAAAAGGGGGGAGGAACAGGAAGGTGGTGGGAGCAGCTCTGGGAAGGTTGCCCCAACGGTAAAAACGGAGGGAGATTAGGCTGCAGACTCGGTTGACTGTGCCTCCAGTTTGAACCTGTTCGGAGCGTTCTTTCCAAAAGTCAAAACGGGCTCCCGGCTTGCACTGCGTGGTTTTTTTGACACCTTGCAGATGTATTTGCTATGTGAAAAGCAAACTGTTTTAATCTAAAGTAAAAGCAGGTAAAAGTGTCGTAAAAAGTCAATACAGTAATATTATTTTTTATTTTTTGATTTTATGGCCTTTTTCCTGGCGTTTACATGTGAAGAGGGGCAAATATAGACAATTTCGTAAACATGGAATACAAGGGCACACACAAGTACAGAAGGAGAGGGACCCAGCCCGCGGGGCCACAATCTACAGGGGGGGTGGGATACATAGGAGAGGGAAGTGTGTCGTGGTGGTTCAGTGATGATTCTTGAGGTTGTAGGCTTGTCGGGAAGAGGGGGAAAAAATGTGCAAACATGTGGGTACAAAGACGTAGTTGAGTTACAAAGACCCTGGAGATGGGGGGCAACCTACAGCAGCACCCCCAATCTTCGGTCGTGTCGGAGCCTCTTCCCCGCTGACACCAGTGGTTCGGCTTTCTCCAGGATCGCCCTGGAAGAACCTCGGTCAAAGTTGTCGAAACAAATGTTTTTCACCCACAGCAGCAAGTTCCCTGTCTCCTCACCACCCCGGCCACAAAACAGCCCGGTCCACGGCTGGGATAAAAGAGGCCATACTCGGCAAACCAAACCACGAGAAGGTCTGAATGTGGCTTGCAAAACTCCTGTCCCCTTTAAAGCTGTCATTGGGGTGGTGGAGACTGACAGTTTCCGAATTAATGGATTTGGGGTCCCCAATACAATGTGCCAACCCCTTTTTTTTCACAGGCAAGCCTTCCTGGTCTGCAAAGCATGTTGCGGGAAAAATTAACTGCGCTACTAAAAAGTCAGTAGCATGTCCCCTGACCACCGCTGCGTGGACCGTACCCTGGCCAGGGACGATACCTTTCCCCACTCCCATTGGGCAATGTTGTGTACCGGGTACGATCTTGCGAGTGGCGCTGTGTGTTCAGAAACCCCAAGGATTGCAGGAATCAAGTCTGTAACTTGTCCTATCCTTTTCCTCAGAAATTGCTGCAGGGCCGTCCGGTTACCCCACATGGACCAGAAAACGCTTAATAATAAAAAAAATCTTTATTTATATAGCGCAACAGATTCCGCTGGCTTTACAGTTTAACAGTTTCAGAAAAAAAGAAAAGAAAAAACGTTAAAATAAAATAATTAAAGCAATAAAACCCCGCCCCGCTTTGAGAGCTTAAATTTTTAAAAGGGGTGGGGGAGCTACAAAGTGGTGTTGATATACAATGGTTTTTTTTAAATTTTGATGGTCCAGCCATTTTGAGGGAGTGAGGGATGGATGGAGTATAATGGGCTACACCCCCACTTACACATGTGACTTTGGGCTGGGGTCGATATATGACCTACTCTGGGGGAAAAGGGGAAAAAAGGAATGTGGTGGGCCTCAAAAGGGGGAATGAGAGTGAGGGAAATTTTGGGGGGATGACTGGAAAGTGCTTGGGGGGAAGGGTATGCCGACTCCCCCCTGTTGTTTGAGGGTCTCGGGGGGGAATGTGAAAATTTTTAAAGCCACCATAGGAAAGGCCCCCTGGGGGGAAACCGTGTCAGAATCTAATCCAGGTTTCAGTCAGGGCCAAAGTGAAGAGAGTTTGTTCGAAAGTAGTTGTGCAGGAAGGTTAGCTTGTTGCATGGGACCGTGGATTCCAGAGGGCACAGTTAACAAGGGATGGGGGTAAAATTAATTTAATAAGATTATTGGGGGTTTCGATATGAGGTGGATAGGGATTGGGTTGGGGGATGGTGGACCGGGTTGGGGGAGATGCCCCCTGAAATCAATGGAGTAAAAGAAAAAGAGCGGTATTGTTGGTGTTGAAGTTTTTTTTTCAGTGATGTGTTTCTCTAGATGGGCTGAGGTTTTCGGAAGGTGAGAGTGCATGGGAACTGTAATGGGGGGGAAATTAGGGGGGGGCTCATGTGTTGAGTGTGATGAAGGGGGGATGGGGCGGTGTTTGGGAAAGGGGAAGGAAAAACACAGGAGGTACGTTAATGTACATAATTAAAAAAAAAAAAACAAGAAAAAATATCAAAAAAAATTTAAATATATTGCAAAAAAATGCATGAGGTTTTATAATAATAATAATAATAAGGGTTTTTGTAAACATAATATTTAAAAAAATTTTTTTGTTAGGTTTAAAAATTAAAAAAGTGTGGTTCCTTTTCCCCAGCCCTGTTAAAATGTGAATAACCCCTTTACAAAGCTTGTTTCTATGATTTTTTGCTTTCTGTGTGCGGCACCCACACATGAACAAACAAGCTTGCTTTTTCGACGATTGGCACTGCCGTGGGAAAGAAAACAGGCGTCCTGAAATTAATTTCCAGGGGAAAATCGAACCACATAGCGCAGGAGTTGGGGAACCCCTGAAGCAGGGACGACTTTTGTGGTTTTTGACAGAAAATTCGCTGGCTTGGGGTTAGTGTGTAAAAAAGGAAAAATCTGGTGGCGTCGGGCCTTGTCAACCTACTACATCCTGTTTGCAATGTGCCAATTGGTGTGCAGGTTTTTTGAGGGACTTAGGATATTGTGCACTGCTGAAAGGGGCCCCCCACAGTGCGTCCTTGCGACTTCCAGCATGGTCAGATGGAATTGCAGCTCTGCAAGCAGATTTCCTTTCTGCATGCATATATGTGACTTACCCCCGGGGGAAAATTCCAGTTAATATGTTGGAGCGGTGTGTGAGCAGCGCCCCCAGTAAAAGGGTACGCTGCATAGGCGCAATCAATCGCAATTTGCGCCCCTTTCCCCTTCCCACTACTGAGTGGGCCTCTTTAATAATAATAATTTTATTTTGAAGGCCAACAGATTCCGCAGCGCTTTCAGTTTAACGTTCGAACAAAGTCATAAGTAACAACGTTAACAAACAAAATTAAAGCAAAAAAAACCGGCCGCTGTGAGAGCTTACAATCTCAATGAGGGGGGGGTCAAAGTAAGGTGTTTTATACATTGGTGATTTACAATATGGTCCAGCCCTTTTGAGGGAGGGTGGATGGTGGAGATAGTGAATGGGTACCCCCAACCACACAACACAAACAACACAAACCCAAACCCCAAAACCCACACACACACCATAAAATGACTTTGATTAGTAAAAGTATGGGCCCCCCTGAAAAAAAAGTGTTTAGAGGGGCGCCTAAAAAAATGCAAATTGCGGTTGTCCTATTTTTGGGGTACAGCATTTCAGGGATTGGCGCCGGCGGGAAAAAGTCTTGGAGTCGGGGGGGGGGTCGGTTAGTGCAGAGGTTAGCCAAGGTTTTTTGCAGGGAGGCAGTCGGTTAGGCCGATAGATAGAAATGAGGGAGGAGTGTAGGGGGGTGTGCATGGGGAGAGCTTTGTGGGTGAAAAACAAGTACTTTGATTGGACCCCAAATGGATGGGCAGCCAGTGTAAGGACTGGGAAGGCTCTTTGAAGGACATCTCCCCCGTTTTGCGTGCGTTTTTAGAGTAACGCGGATGGCGAGTAGATGATGCATGTCAGCCTGCTGTCCCCTTATCTGCTGCTTGAAAAAAACACTGCAACATAAGGGATGAGGTTTTGGAAAAGGGGGGGATGAGGAGTCACAAATTCCCTACCTTATGTACAGTCAGCCAACGTGGTTCCCCCCAAAGGGGGGCAGGGCTCACTTTGTGAGGAGGTGAGGAGGGTCAATGGAGGGGGAAGACATCGCCCCAGAGGGAGGTACAACGCTCTAGTCAATAGTTTTTAGGGGGGGTGGGGTGGCAGAGCAGGCAGAGTGAGCCTCTTCAGGGGGGGCGTTTCTTGGCCCCTTGGAAGTTGCAGCACATGGTTGATTTTTTGTGCGGCTGAAAAACGACCGCCACTCCACTTCTCACAGTCTGTTATTGGTTACACCTCTAGACCCCGTAGGGACAATTTCAAAGCCTCATAGACCGTTAACCGGGAGCGAAAAAAGCGGGGTAAAAGACACACTGCGCAATTTTTATTATTATTTACATTTATATAGCCCCCTTTATTCCATGGCGCTTTACATATGCAAGGGAAAAAAAATAGACGGACAATAAAGGTGCTGGCAAGGGAAACCAAGTCAAAAGGGGAGGGGCCCCCGCCCCCGAGGGCTCACAGTTGCAGGGATGGGTAAAAAAAGCAATGGGAAAAAGGGTTTCGCTGGCGTACGAGGGTTAGTATATGAGGATCGCAGGTTTAAGCTTGTCGGTCCTAATGTTTCCTTTCCCCGCGAGAGACTATGCTGTGCTACTGCTTTACAAGCAGTCGTGCGTGAGGCAGTGAAAAAAGCTCTGCAACAAGGGGGCCCAAAAGAGCGCCTCTGCAAGGGCAAGCCAGTATGCCAAATGTGGCGAAAGTTTTGTGGAGCGCCACCAAGTCTACCCCCCCGAGGGGGCCCAGTCAGGGGGGAAAACGTTTCCGTAAGTGGTGCGACGCACGTCTTGCCCTCTCAGTGTACCCCAGTGGCTCTTCCCCATTAAATTTTTTGGTCTCTAAGCTGGATCATGGCCGATTTTAGCCAGTTGCATTGGAGGTGCTGGTTCCCCTGCTGGCGTGTATTATCGGAGGGGGTTTTTTTGTGCTTCAGGTGGTGTATAACAAACCGTCGATAAAATTTCCCCGATATGTAGACGGCTTACTTTGCTGAAAATTAAAAGGCATGGATCATGCATGAATTTGCCTGTCCTGTTTCGTTAAAAAATAACGGTTGGCAAGTTATAATGATCCTGTTTGTTCTTTTTTCACCACTGGAATTACAGTCGGCCAAAATTTTTTGAAATGACACAAATATGATATTTTCACATGATCTGCCCCCTTGGTTTTTATGTTGTTTGAAAGATATTTTTTTCAAGAAAAAAATATAATTGAAACATATGATAAAAAGCTTATATTGACAGTTAGAAGATTAAAATGCGAAGTTAATTTTGAGTGTTGATTCTTCTTCGGCCTCTGCAATCCCGGGGCTGCTTCAACAATTTGGGCCCCAAATTTGGGGCTGTAGAGCCATTTTGCAAATCTGCTTTCATTTTGTAAATTTTTTTTAATTTTTTTTTGTTTGCCCCCCCGTCTCTTGATGATTGACCAAATTTTAAAAAGGGATTAAGATTGGGGATTTCCCCAGCCATGGACCCAAAATCTTATTTTTTTTTCCCCCTGAGCCATTTTGTCATCCAATTAGGAAATCAAACCAAATATCCAAAAAAGCTAAAATCTTGGAAGTGCATAAGTGGGTTGAATTTGGACAACGCTGCAGTGGAATGTTTGCCTTAAATTTTTTTGGCTTTTAAATAAAAGCATACAAGTAAAAAAATTTAATTTTAAACCTGAAAACCTCAGCTCGGTGAAATTCAACAAAAGTTCAATCTGTGAAAGCCCCCCCTTTTTGTAATTTTATTCTTTTTAACCAAAATATTGGATGGTGGAAAAATGTCCCTAAAGATTTTAATTTTTAAATTAAATTGAATGTAGCAGCACCAATTTGAAAAATGACAAAGGGGGAGCCAAAAGGGGGAAAACACTCGCAGAGTCAGCAGGTTGGTTGAAGTAAGTGGGCGGGATCTACACTCCCCCCAAAAAAATTTAAAAACCCGTAGAGGAACACTGAACACAACTGTTTTTTGTGTGAAAAAGGGCCCTTTTTTTGGATTCATTATGTTGCAAGCAATGTTTGTTTTTGTTTTTAAAAAGGGGCACACTAATGGGGTTTTTGTAATTTAAATAGATAAAGCAGCACCAATTTTAGAAAAAAGACAGGGGCCAGTGACAGACACTCAGCAGATACAGCAGCGGTGGGTTTTTTTGGGAAGTGGAGGGGATCTAACTCCTACCAAAAATTTTTAAACCTCGACTAGAGTAACACTGAACAAAACTGTTCACTTCGTAAAAGGCTTTTTTTTGGACTTTATTTGTTTGCAAGAATGTATTGATTTTGATGGAAGAGCTCACATAAAAGTTTTTAGTAAATTTAAAATGGGAAAAAAGCGCACCAATTTTAGAAAAATGACAAGGATGACCCAGTGACAGACACTAGCGAGTACAGGCGGTGGTTGAATTTTAAATGGAGCGGGATCTACACCCCCCCAAAAAAATTTAAACCTCAGTAGAGTAAAAACTGAAAACAACTGTTCATTTTCTGTAAAGGCCCTTTTTGTGGACTTCTATTTTTTTGAAGAAAATAGTATTTTGTGGAAAAGAGCGTCCACTAATAGTTTTTTTTAAATTTAAAATTGAAAAGCAGCCCCAATTTTAGAAAAATGAAGGTTGAGCCCGGCAGACACTCAGCAAGTTTCATGCAGCGGTGGTTAAAAAAAGTGGAGGGGGTCTAGACTCCTCCAAAAAAATTTTTAAACCTCAGACTAGAGTAAAAAACTAACCCCAAATGTTCATTGCTGTAAAGGCCCTTTTGTGGACTTCTATTAGTTGCAAGAAAAGTTTGTATTTTGATGGAAAAAGCGTCACCAAAAAGATTTTAGAAATTTAAAAAGAATAAAGCGCCCCAAATTTTTAAAAAAAAGACAAGGATGAGCAGTGACAGCATCACGGTAAGCAGCGGGTGGTTAAAAATAAGTGGAGGGGACTACACCCCTACAAAAAATTTTTAAAACCCCAGCTAGAGTGAACATGAACACAACTGTTCAATTGCTGTGAAAGGGCCCTTTTTTTGGACTTCATTATGTTTGAAGCAAAAGTATTGTATTTTAGGGGAAAACGCACAAATAGATTTTAGTAAATTTAAAATTGAATAAAGCAGCCCCATTTTTAGAAAAATGCAAGGATGAGCCGGGGACAGACACTCCCCGGTACACGCAGCGGTGGTTAAGAAAAAGGGCGGGATCTCACCCCTACCCAAAAAATTTAACCTCAGACTAGGTGAAAAAAACACAAAATGTTCATTGGTTAAAGGCCTTTTTTTGGGCTTTATTTGTTTGCAAGCAATGTATTGTTTTTGATGGAAGGGGGCACACAATAGTTTTTTGAAATTTTTTAAAA
>JARQOD010005146.1:0-49825 GCA_033576555.1 Oophaga sylvatica | reverse complement strand
CCCCAAAAGTGCTGATCCTGACTCCGCCGGGGACGAGGCGGGAGGGAAGGAGGCTGAGGAGGCCCTGCCCGGACCTGAATGCCAGCCAGGCCTGGAGGCCGCAGCGGAATGCAGTCCCCCGGTAGGGACGACAGAGGAGACCCAGCCGTCCGTGATGGAGATCGATTGGGAGCAGATGGAGTACCTGGACAACGTGGAATACGCCGCCCAGATGGAGAACGAGTGGCGACGCCGTGAGCATGAACAGCGGCAGCAGCAGGAGCAGAGAGAGGCGCAGCAGCTTCGCCAGAGGTACCGGGAAAAGGATCTCGCTGACAAGGACAACGTCAGGCGAGACAAAGGTACGCTCCGGGAACCGCGGCGCCAGGGGGCTATTAGAGACTTCAAACTCCAGGGAGGCTGGGGGTTCATCCATGAACCAGGCCTGTACCAGGAGGTATTTGTCAACCGCAGGGATGTGGAGTCTCACCTGCCAGAGGGACACCCGGGAAGGGATCTAATTATTGGGGATGTAGTCACCTACACGCGGCATTGGGGTCTTAAGGGGTGGTATGTCCTGAATGTCTCCCGTGTCAGCGACCCCGTCCCTGAAGCCGGCAATGTACCCCCGTGTCTCAGCGTCCCAAGTCACAACCCCATTAGCGCCAGGCCGCGCACCTGCATCCTACTCTGCATTGCAACAGCCTTGTGCGTATCCAACTAAGTCACTGCGCGCACCTGCTTCCTGCCCAGCATCCTATTCTGCAACGCAGCAGGCTAGTGCGTCCCCAATTAAGCCACTGCGCACAACTGCGTCCCAATTGGAAACGCTGCAGAGCACAGCGACCCCTATTGAGCCAGACCTGTACTTGGAAGAGGCACCTGTAAGGCCTCCAGCTAAACGCAAAATTGAAACAAGGACTGTGGCTACCCAGACACAGGTAGCAGGACATGATCTGCTAGTGATGCATTCCAGAGCGCACCGCATACTTCCAGCCCCAGGTATGGAAGAAGTAATCGCAATTTACAAAGAAGAACAGTAGGACCCAGACAGGGTTTACTGCAACTGTAAAAAGTTACGAAGATTTGCACTTTATTGAATGTTGATAATATGTGATGATGATGCATAATTTGAAATAGTATACCCCAGTTGGGTAATGTGAAGTATTATGTGAATGTGAAATGTTCTTATGCGAAGGACTGCGTGCTGAGGACTCTTGCAGCACAGAACTTTAGTTGTAAATAGTTAGCACTTCGGTGCCCCATCTTGGTTTTACATAAAGCCATTCTACCTCTGAAGAAAAACCCGTATGGTGTGGCCTTGAGTGAGGTTTGCAGCAGAGAAGTCCTGCAGCCCACCCAGGACCACCGTGGGAGGTTTGGTGCGGGTCCTCCACAAGAATCTTGTATTTATTGTGAAAAGTATATTTTGATATTTTTCTATTGCCATTTGTACACAATGTAACGTTAAAGTGTCCTTACCTCCCGTAAGGGATGAGTTATGTTTGTTGTTATTATAAAAATTGTTTTTTCTATTTCAGCCCGGGAGTGCTGACGATAACTAAGGGGGATGTGTGGCCCAGCTGCGCTTGGTACACATGTTCCCTGGAGAATGCACAGAAAGGTAAATCACAAACACCTGATATTCATTCACATCCACATTTCCCAGGAGCCACCAGAGGGAGCCCTTTAGATTCAGGTATATAGGGGTGTGGAGAAACGCAGCAGTAGGCATTCTAGCCAGACAGCCATTCTAGTTGTTGGTCGTACCTCAGACAGATCAGATCTCCTCAGAACACCAGAGAGAGAGGATTCCTGTCAGAGCTTAGTGATTCCAGAAAGGGCTTTTTCTAGTCAGAGCTTGGTCTGAGATGTGCGAGTTCAGACGTGTGGTGATTCCTGTCAGATGAAACAGAGAAAAGAAGGCAAACTGTTATCTCAGAACAGTCTGACTGTTAGCTCCCAATGAATGTGGAAAGTGACTCTCGGAGCGAGCGTGAATTCAGTCTGACGGAAGGTCCTGAGAGTTGCTCTGGACAGAGTCTATGAAGGAAAAGAAGGAAGGGGACTACAGTTATCATAACATCGAGTCGACTGAGAAACGGTCAGTGAGCTGTGGAAGGAAGGAAGCTGACGACTTCACCTACTGTTACCTGTGCTTATGTTAAGGGTGTGAGTAGGGCGACGGGAGAGTGGTGACAAAGGGAAAGAGTGACCGAGGTGATATAGCAACGTTAGCTGCCTCCACTCTGCACAACCGGACACCGGGTCCGAAGCTTGCTAGAACCTTCACGGCTAGTGGGAGAAAACCGGAATCCCTGCTGGACTTTAGGTCGCAGAGGGGCCCTATTGTGCTGATACGTAACCGGGGTCAGGGAGGACCGGAGTCGGGCCTGATCAGCCATAGACTTAGTTCTTGCCAAAAGAAGGCTCCACCACAACGTCGGCCGGGCGTAGCTGTTATACACAGAGTTGAACTTAGCTTTATGCAGGTTGGAAACTCACACATAAAGAAGTAAGGAGGCCTTAAACCTACTCAGTGATTACCTGGATGTGCATCCTCCACCCTGAGCAGCTTCCCGGGACATACCTGCAAATACCACCAGTAAAGGTATGGAAAGAGACTGACTTGTGTGTGTCTGCCTTATTGCCTGCACCCTGCACCGCCATTTACCCTGAAGGATCCAGTCTCGCCTGTGGGGGACTTAACATCTTGCTGTCCAATAACAACCCCTCAGAGGATTCACCCTGCAGCACTGGTCACCCTGATAAGAAACCACAGGTGACGTCACGAACAATTACTACAATCCCCTGTAAATATTATCCCCCTTTGAATGAGCGCCCAGGGCAACGGACCGAGCTGCGCTACCCGTGACCTATTCCCCATTGAAGTTAACGGGCTCGGTGCCGAGTACCCCATAACCCTGGTGTTGTGCGACTCAGTGGTACCGGAAGCCATGGGACTTTATGAGTTGTCCTAGGCCAAGGGTATAGATAGAAAAAAGTGGGGGCCCCAGGACAGAGCCTTGAGGGACTCCAACAGAGAGAGGGCGGGATGAGGAGGTAGTGTGGGAGACGCTAAATGTGCGGTCGGAAAGGTAAAAGGCGATCCAGGACAGGGCAAGGTCTTCAAGGGAAGAAAGAATCTGTAGCAGTAGGCAGTGGTCGACTGTGTCGAAGGCAGAGGACAGGTGGAGGAGGAGGATAAAGAACTGTCTGTTAGCTTTGGCTGTGAGTAAGTCATTGGTAATTTTGGTCAGGGCAGTTTCGGTGGAGTGGTGGGGGCGGAAGCAAGATTAGAGGTTATCAAGGAGAAAGTTAGATGAGAGGTGGGAGGAAAGTTGAGCGTGGACATGCTGCTCAAGGAGTTTGGAAGCAAACGGGAGCAATGATATTGGGCGATAGCTGGGCATAGCAGTTGGGTCAAGGTTTGTTTTTTTGAGGATGGGTGTGATGGTGGCATGTTTGAAGGCAGAGGGGAAGGTACCAGAGGATAGAGATAGGTTGAAGAGATAGTTGAAGAGATGGGTTAGGACTGGGATGAGCGTGTTAGTGAGGTTGGGGAGCAGGTGGGAAGGGATGGGGTCAAGTGCACAGGTGGTGAGGTGTGATTTGGAAAAGAGATGAGTAAGCTCTCCTTCAGTGATGTTGGAGAGGGAGGTTATTAGGGAAGGGCAGAGGTCTGTTATATGGAGTGGTTGGGGTGGTGGAACAGTAAAGGTTTGCCTTGTTTGGTCGATCATATTTTTGAAGTAGGTGGCAAAGTCCTCGGCAGAGATAAGGGGAGTTGGAGGTGGCAGTGGTGGGCGTAGGAGAGAGTTGAATATGCTGAACAGTTGTTTTGGGTTGTAGGATAAAGAAGATACAAGGTTTGTGAAATAGGTCTGTTTAGCAGAGGTGAGGGCTAATTTGAAGGCAAGTGTAGCTTGTTTTAAAGCAGTGAAGTCGTCTGGCAGGTGTTTTTCTTCCAATGCTGCTCCGTGACCCTGGATGATTGTCGAAGTTTTTTGGTGAGATTGTTGTGCCAGCGCTGCCTATTGATTCATCGCACTTTGCCGTGTGTGAGAGGGCGACTGAGTCTATGGCTGATGTGAGGGTGGCGTTATAGAAAGCGGTGGCACTGTCCGTGTCTTGGACTGAAGATATGGAGGACAGAGGTAGGAGAGAGTCTGAGAATGTCTAGGTGTGCAAGGTTTCAGTGAGGATGTGCTAGTGGCTGGACATGGGGGGCAGGTGAGGAGGACAGGGATGAGAAATTGAGTAGGTGGTGGTCAGATAGGGGAAGGGGAGAGGTTGTGAGATGAGATAGGGAACAGAGGCGGGTGAAGATGAGGTCTAATGTATGTGCATCTGTGTGGGTGGCTGTGGAGGACCACTGAGTAAGTCCAAAGGATGAGGTAAGTGACAGGAGTTTGGAGGCTGCTGGCTGGCGGATGTCAATAGGGATATTAAAGTCACCCATGATGATGGTGGGGATGTCAGCAGAGAGAACGTGAAGAAGCCAGGTGGAGAATTGGTCGATGAAGGCAGTGGCTGAGCCTGGTTGTCGGTATATGACAACCATTTGAAGATTAGAGGGAGAGTAGATACGGACAGAGTGGACCTCGAAAGAAGGGAGGATAAGGGAGGGTGGGGGTTGGATAGGGTTAAAGGAGCAGTTATTAGAAAGAGGAAACCCACTCGTCCGCCATGTCTGTTGCCAGAGCGAGGAGTGTGGGTAAAGTGGAGGCCACCGTAACTCAGTGCAGCAGGGGAGGCCATGTCAGGAGGCATAGCCAGGTCTCGGTGAGGGCCAGGAAGGAGAGGTTGCGGGAGGTAAAGAGATTGTGGGTCACGTGGAGCTTGTTGCAGATGGAGCGGGCATTCCAATCTGATCCAGAGTGAGAATGCTGGTGGCTGGGGGTCAGTGGCACAGGTTGTAAGTGTGAGGTATTCCGGTAGTTTCTCTAAGTGTGAGAAGTATAGGGGTGAGGATTAGTGGGATGTATGAGGCGGGGGGGACAGGATTGGGGGATATGTCGCCAGCAGTAAGGAGAAGCAGAGAAAGGGAAAGCAGGTGGGTGAAGGAGAATGACTGGCATATGTTATGTTTTAGTAGGAGAAATCTGAGGTTGAGGAGCAGGTCTGCAGATGAGGCGAGGTAAGGGGATAAGAGAGAGGGAGAGATGGTTATTTGGTTCGAGGGTGCCGGGGTTTGGGGATAGCAAAGGAGAGTGAAGATTAGTGGAGCAAAAACGGTGAGTGCAAATGTGAAGATGGTTAAAGAGCAGGGTAAAAGAAAGGCAAGTAAAATTGGATTGTGATTATTCTTACATTCTGACCGATTTCTGGACTATTTCTGGTATATTTCTGATGTAACACTTTAAAGATGTCACACTTCAAATGATGTTGCATCTGACCAAAGTCATATCTGACCTGTTCCATTCAACTTATACCATTCAAATGTCCATAAAATCAAGCCAGGTGAGAGAGACAGGAGGATGAGGGAGCAGGAGGACAGTTCACAGCAGGGAGCAATTAACAGATTGCAGTTAATAGAACATTTGACTAGCATCAAAGCTGAAGAAAGGCAGAATAAGTTGGAGGGATAGGCCTAGGTGTGAGGAGCACAGACATCAATATGCATTCAGTAAATTTGAAGTATGGTACATGGAATTAAAGTCAGGGAAAAAAGCAGCAGCGTACCAGTTAAAACAGAGAGAGAGGGGTACAAGGGATTCTGGGGTGCAGTGGGTATTCTGGATTGAGAGATGGTTTAGACGTACAGTACAGACCAAAAGTTTGGACACACCTTCTCATTCAAAGATTTTTCTGTATTTTCATGACTATGAAAATTGTAGAATCACACTGAAGGCATCAAAACTATGAATTATCACATGTGGAATTATACATTACACTTTACAAAAAAGTGTGAAACAACTGAAAATATGTCTTATATTCTAGGTTCTTCACAGTAGCCACCTTTTGCTTTGATTACTGCTTTGCACGCAGAAAAGGTGAGCGGATGGACCCTACATGCCTGGTTTCCACCGTGAAGCATGGAGGAGGTGGTGTGATGGTGTGGGGGTGCTTTGCTGGTGACACTGTTGGGGATTTATTCAAAATTGAAGCGGTGAGCGGTCCAGCTCACCCCAAACCATCTCGATTGGGTTCAGGTCTGGTGACTGTGGAGGCCAGGTCATCTGGCGTAGCACCCATCACTCTCCTTCTTGGTCAAATAGCCCTTACACAGTCTGGAGGTGTGTGTGGGGTCATTTTACTTTTGAAAAATAAATGATGGTCCAACTAAACGCAAACCGGATGGAACAGCATGCTGCTGCAAGATGCTGTGGTAGCCATGATGGTACATTATGCCTTAAATTTTGAATAAATCCCCAACAGTGTCACCAGCAAAGCACCCTCACACCATCACACCACCTCCTCCATGCTTCACGGTGGGAACCAGGCATGTAGAGTCCATCCGTTCACCTTTTCTGTGTGCAAAGCAGTAATCAAAGCAAAAGGTGGCTACTTTGAAGAACCTAGAATATAAGACATATTTTCAGTTGTTTCACACTTTTTTGTAAAGTGTAATGTATAATTCCACATGTGTTAATTCATAGTTTTGATGCCTTCAGTGTGATTCTACAATTTTCATAGTCGTGAAAATACAGAAAAATCGTTGAATGAGAAGGTGTGTCCAAACTTTTGGTCTGTACTGTACCTGTGGATGAAAGTAGATGGATCAGGAAATGGCAGCATGAAGGAGAATATACCATGGGTTACCATTCTGGTATATTTCTGATGTTACACTTTAAAGATGTCACACTTCAAATGATGTTGCATCTGACCAAGGTCATATCTGACCTGCTCCATTCAACAAGAATATAACTACTATAATACTGCCTAGTGTTGAAGAATATAGTCACTATAGTTCTTCCTCCATACAGGTAACATTTTGTCGCCACCTGTATGTCTTGACACTTGTGCAGTTGCTTCTTTCCTTCTTCTGGTGACGACGATCACTGTCTAGTCCAACACAACACAACAGAGACGTTGTGGTTTTTTACTCTGCACAGTCGTGCATCGCCTGCCTTCCTCCCTATTTCATTCCTCGCAGAACACTTTATATTCACCCTGCATTTGAATAAGATGTTAAACGTAAAAAATGCGTCCAGAAACATGTGTATAAATAGCTGGAGCAGATCGCGCTGTGTGACCCACCTCCTCAGACGTCTCACTCCTGGGGAATAGATGTGGAGGAATCTGCTCAGCAGGAAGTGTGTGAAAAGTGAAGTTTACCATTACAGGCTTGTAACGTGGAGGGCTCTCCCTAGGGGAGTGATAAACTAAGACCCTCAAAATCCCACAACATCTGTATTTATGTAGCGTGAAACGAAGCCGGCTAAGAATCTGAGAAACATTTCCTTGCTCGGACATTGCCCGGATGTCTTCACCAGATTACATGCTACGATCGAACTAGTTCTTTAACTTACAATATTTTCAGTGTTCAGTATTTATCATCGGTGACCACTTTAGAGAAGCCCGATCTTTCGTAATTAATTATCATCGGTGACCACTTTAGAGGATCCCGATCTTTAGTAATTATCATCGGTGACCACTTTAGAGGAGCCCGATCTTTCGTAATTATCATCGGTGACCACTTTAGAGGAGCCCGATCTTCAGTAATTATCATCGGTGACCACTTTAGAGGAGCCTGATCTTTTGTAATTATCATCGGTGACCACTTTAGAGGAGCCCGATCTTCAGTAATTATCATAGGTGACCACTTTAGAGGAGCCCGATCTTCAGTAATTATCATCGGTGACCACTTTAGAGGAGCCCGATCTTTCGTAATTAATTATCATCGGTGACACTTTAGAGGACCCGATCTTTTAAATTTCATCGGTGACCACTTTAGAGGAGCCCGATCTTTCGTAATTATCATCGGTGACCACTTTAGAGGAGCCCGATCTTCAGTAATTATCATCGGTGACCACTTTAGAGGAGCCCGATCTTCAGTAATTATCATCGGTGACCACTTTAGAGAAGCCCGATCTTTAGTAGTTATCATCGGTGACCACTTTAGAGGAGCCTGATCTTTAGTAATTATCATCGGTGACCACTTTAGAGAAGCCCGATCTTCAGTAATTATCATCGGTGACCACTTTAGAGGAGCCCGATCTTCAGTAATTATCATCGGTGACCACTTTAGAGGAGCCCGATCTTCAGTAATTATCATCGGTGACCACTTTAGAGGAGCCCAATCTTTAGTAATTATCATCGGTGACCACTTTAGAGGAGCCCGATCTTCAGTAATTATCATCGGTGACCACTTTAGAGGAGCCCGATCTTCAGTAATTATCATCGGTGACCACTTTAGAGGAGCCCGATCTTTAGTAATTATCATCGGTGACCACTTTAGAGGAGCCCAATCTTTCATAATTAATTATCATCGGTGACCACTTTAGAGGAGCCCGATCTTTAGTAATTATCATCGGTGACCACTTTAGAGGAGCCCGATCTTTAGTAATTATCATCGGGGACCACTTTAGAGGAGCCCAATCTTTAGTAATTATCATCGGTGACCACTTTAGAGAAGCCTGATCTTTAGTAATTATCATCGGTGACCACTTTAGAGAAGCCCGATCTTCAGTAATTATCATCGGTGACCACTTTAGAGGAGCCCGATCTTCAGTAATTATCATCGGTGACCACTTTAGAGGAGCCCGATCTTTAGTAATTATCATCGGTGACCACTTTAGAGGAGCCCAATCTTTCATAATTAATTATCATCGGTGACCACTTTAGAGGAGCCCGATCTTTAGTAATTATCATCGGTGACCACTTTAGAGGAGCCCGATCTTTAGTAATTATCATCGGTGACCACTTTAGAGGAGCCCAATCTTTAGTAATTATCATCGGTGACCACTTTAGAGGAGCCTGATCTTTAGTAATTATCATTGGTGACCACTTTAGAGAAGCCCGATCTTCAGTAATTATCATCGGTGACCACTTTAGAGGAGCCCGATCTTCAGTAATTATCATCGGTGACCACTTTAGAGGAGCCCGATCTTTGTAATTATCATCGTGACACTTAGAGGAGCCAATCTTTCATATTAATTTCATCGGTGACCACTTTAGAGGAGCCCGATCTTTAGTAATTATCATCGGTGACCACTTTAGAGGAGCCCGATCTTTAGTAATTATCATCGGTGACCACTTTAGAGGAGCCCAATCTTTAGTAATTATCATGGGTGACCACTTTAGAGAAGCCCGATCTTCCATAATTAATTATGATTGGTGACCACTTTAGAGGAGCCCGATCTTTAGTAATTATCATTGGTGACCACTTTAGAGGAGCCTGATCTTCCGTAATTAATTATCATCGGTGACCACATTAGAGGGGCCCGATCTTTGGTCATTATCATCGGTGACCACTTTAGAGGAGCCGATCTTTGGTCATTATCATCGGTGACCACTTTAGAGGAGCCCGATCTTTAGCAATTATCACCGGTGACCACTTTAGAGGAGCCCGATCTTTCGTTATTAATTATGATCGGTGACCACTGTAGAGGAGCCCGATCTTTAGTAATTATCATTGGTAACCACTTTAGAGGAGCCTGATCTTTACATATGCTAATTGTGATCTAAACATCAGAAGTCAGGTGTAAATCCCTTCTTTGTTGCCGATGACACAGTTCCTCTACATTTTGATGCCCTTGATCGTGATTTCATCGATGAACAGTAGTGAATAGTGACACAAGTAAGAACTCGGCAAATCATCGGCAACACTGAAGCACGTAAAACCCTCGTAGACAGGTGGCATGTGAAGACACCTTTCATTTATGACTTATGGGCCTCCTCTTGTCTTATGAGGGGATGTGCTCATGAATACCACCATTCCGAAAAGTGTTTACATCAGAAATGTGATGTCAAACAATTTGATTATATCAAAGCTGCGATCAAATTTTGCGCCTTCTGGCATTATGGCACAAGAAGTGGTTTACCCTACAGAAGAAATCTTTTTCTGTTCTGACTGGCTTACGATTTGTGGTGAGGCGCATGGAGGGGCACACCACTTTTCAGATGTGCCTGATTCATTAAGAGGCATGTGTCTGACTCTAGCACGCCTCCAAAACACTGGCGAGAACAACTCCGCTCTTGATGAATCAGGGCTGATGTTTTTTTTGAGCAAATAAAAATTAGTTTTCTAGTGGGAATCGTTTCACCACATCCTCCTTCCTTGATGAGTTTTACGGAAAAGTTTTTAAAAGTTTTTTGAAGCATTTCAAAAGACAGTGGCGTATTGCTAATATCAGCAGACCAGGCGGCTTTTTCAACCTCTATCATTCTCCCTGTACGTCTAACGTCTCATCGCAGCGGGCACCATGACGTCACTACATAGCGGTCCCAGTGTGCCAAGCAGTGCAAGGCATTCACATGCTGCAGACACTGGAGAACCAGGGGGATCAGGGAGTGGAGTATTTCTTTTTTTGTAGGGCTATGTGGGAGGGCATCATACTATTTGGAGGACTATGTGGGTGGTCATCATACTATTTGGAAGGCTCTGCGGGGGGCCATCATACTATTTGGAGGGCTTATGGGGGGCCATCATACTATTTGGAGGGATTGTGATGGCCATCATACTATTTGGAGGGCTCTGCGGGGAGCCATCATACTATTTGGAGGGCTATGTGGGGACATCATACTATTTGGAGGGCAATATGGGGGGCCATCATACTATTTGGAGGGCTTTGTGATGGCCATCATACTATTTGGAGGGCTCTGCGGGGGGCCATCATGCTATTTGGAGGGCTATGTGGGGGTCATCATACTATTTGGAGGGCTATGTGGGGGGCATCATACTATTTGGAGGGCTATATGGGGGGCCATCATACTATTTGGAGGGTTATGTGGGGGGGCCATCATACCATTTGGAGGGCTTATACTGTTTGGAGGGATTGTAGAAGCCATTACACAGTGTGGAGGGTTGTGTGAGGACGAGTATACTGTGTGGAGGGATGGGCGGGGGGCAATTATACTGTTTGGACGATTAGTGGGGGCCATTATACTGTTTGGAGGGCTAGTGCACACCATTATAATGGTGTGTGTGTGTGTGTGATCCATAGTAGATTATGGAGGGTTGAGTAGGAACCAACATTGTGTGGAGGGCTGTGTCGGGGCCATCATACTGTGTGTGGATGACTATTGGTGCCATCATACTGTGTTGGAGTCATGGGGGTATCACACTTTGCGGAGGGGGTACTGTAGGGTCATCATACTGTGCGTGTGGAGAAATTCACTGTGGGGGTATCTTACTGGGTTTGGAGAGCACATTTTTTGATATCACACTTTATGTGGACAATTAAAGGGGCATCTTATTGGATGGGAACACTAGCGAGTCTTCTGTAACCCCTCTGAATAGTTTCTTTTTTTTTACGGTGATGTTAATAGAAGAATAGATATATGGGCAAATCACCAATGAAATCACTGGACAAGGTCTTGAAATCAAGGAACATTTCACTGGTGATGAAGACCTGGCTCATACATAGTCTGGTCTTTTCTGTGGTAACATATGGATGTGAAACCTGGATGAGAAAGAAACAAGACCAAAGAAGAATTAACACCTTCGAAATGTGGTGGAGAGGATGTTATCAATACCATGGATGGCAAGAAGAAGAAATCAAGCCAGACATGTCACTGCAAGCAAGGACCACCTTGCTATGACTTGTCTACTTTATTCACATCATACGAAGAGGACAATCGCTGGAGAAGGACATCATGGTCGGAAGAACAGAAGGAACAAGGTGAAGAGGAAAACCAGCAATTCGACGGCATGATAATGTCAAGGTAACATTGGAGAAGACCCTGGTGACCTATCTAGGCTTTCACCAGATCGAGCATTTTGCAAATCATTCATGCATAAATTCGCCATGGCTCGAGATCAAGCCAAAGGCCGCTAAAATAACAAATAAATCTTTAGAGCCATGAGACATTATAACTGTAGATTCTTATGAAGAGATATCAGATGAACTGCCCACTCACTCCTTGCTATGAAAATCAATTAAATCTCAAAAACCTTGCCGTGCACATTGGCCCCTTCTCAAACAATGACTATATTTGTCCACTATCAGTCGCTGCGCAGCTTTTGCAGGATCACAGCTAACCTAATATCACGTTGGCAGACACAACAGTGTTGTAAACTGTCTAAATGTTTTCATTTTTTTATCGACAGACTTAAGAATTCTTTTTTTATGCAGCACTAGTTACAGTCCTGAATGCCACCATTCATACATTCGTTTTATCATGTACTTTACTGGAAAACGAAAAATAAATTCCAAATAAGATGAAATAAAAAAAGCAATTCCACAATTTTTTTTTTTGGGGGGGGTTGTTTCTATGGTAATTGTGACGATACAGCAATTAATCTTACTTATCCAGAGCTCCATTTTTTAAGTCAGGAGTCATTGACTTATCTTTATGTTTACTGGTCTCCAAGTTGAATTGATATTTGTAAATTGATGAATAGGTGCTATTTACCTCTTTATCAGCTCCTACAGTTTATTGTACTGTTATCTTTAAAAAACAGGGATGCAGGGTCACTGAACAATCATGTTTGCTGATATGTAGATTATTACACATTATACAAGGCCATGCAGTTTGTTGATTTGCAAACATTGAAGGATAAACTATGAATAATTAAACAATGCGAGTTAATCTCATCATCCCCCTTGATCTATAAATAATGGTAGAACAAGTTGTGAACTATAAAAAGGGGTTATGCCTCTGTAAAGGTACTGCCACACTACACAATCCCGCTAGCGATCTCGTTAGCGTCGCATACTAATGAGATCGCTAGCGGGATTGTTTTTATATCGCTAGTAGCTACCTAACTTAGCGATGTCGTTAAGGACGCTATCGCGGTTAGCGATCTCCTTAACGACTTTAGAGGTACAAAAGTACCGCTAAATCGCTAAGAAAAGGTGCTACACTTAGCGATTATACTTACCCAGCGGGAGCGCCGGCGATAAAATAGGGTCCGGAACGATTCCAGCGACGAGCGAGATCACAGCAGGAAGCTCGTCGCTGGCAGCTGCCGCACACAACAACATCGCTAACGGGATCGCTAAATAGTGACGTTTTTTAGCGATCCCGTTAGCGATGTTGTTCAGTGTGGCATACCCTTAACAAGAGATCCAATATATCCAAGAGATCCATAGATCCAAAGAACCAGAGACTCTTTACAAAACTACAGCCAGGAACACTCTACAAGATAGCTGCCAGATCATGGCTCCATCATGATGGACACAGATTTGACATTCTACAGCAGGGGTCTCAAACTCGGCAGAGAAAATGGGCCGCACATAAAAAAAATTTAAGCTGGAGGGCTGCATTCCTTCCAAACTTAATACAGTACAATGCTGTACACACACGGCTCCGTTCCATCCACCTCATACACACATGGCTCCCCTCCTAGGTAACTAGCGGATTGCAGACCCCTAAACAGACAGCACAACTAGAAGCAGCCGTGGGACGTGCCTATAGTGCCCTAGACGCCTCGGCACAGCCGGAGAGATAACTAAGCCTAAAGAGAGAAAGGAGAAAGCTGACTGCCCCGGAGTAGAGCCCCCAAAGAAATAGGTAGCCCCCAAACATATATTGGCAGTGAGACAAGATGAAATACAAACACAGGCAGAAAATAGAGTAAGCAAACGCTGGGGCCCAAAACTGTCTAGATAGGACAGGACAGAATACTGTCTGCAATCCAGCAAAAACCCTAAGAAAAATTCCAACACGTCTGATATGCAAAAATACTGACACGACACGATCTCTCCCCCGCTATATCAGAACTCTGGTGTGAACTGGTTGCAAATCAGCAGACACGTACACACATGGCTCCGCTCCATCCACCTCGTACACACATGGCTCCGCTTCGTCCACCTCATATACACATGGCTCCTGTGATGATACTGCAAGCTCCAGTACTTGTGCTGTTCTAGAACTTTCCACATAGAACTACGACCCCCATCGTTTTGCTAGCACAGAGCAAAGCCCCCTCCCTCTCTCTCTACAGTTCACTCCTCTCATCCCTCCCACCTCAGGAATTCTTTAGGAATCCCTTTGTCTCAAAACCCTGCAGAAAGATCCCATAGCCATTATGAGAATTCATTATTTTGGTCATAACACGGTGGGAGCGTTCGCTAGAAACACGAAAGCTACGGCTTTGAATCAGGCGTCCATCAGGCGTCGTTCCCGTGGTACTGGTGAACCTGTAACTCCAACAGAACCCGAGAAATGGAATTCTCGGATGCACCATGAACTATCTCACCCAAGTTTGGGCTCATTTGAACAGTCATTTCAAAGTAAGATCATTGATAGGTCTGCCATTATTCTGCTAGGTTCTCAGGATGAGGTAAGGTCCTTATGATCTTCCAGAGTTTCAAACTATAACTTCTAGCCCGGGGAGGTGGCCAGAAAACCATCCCCTTTTGTGAGGTCACCAGCCCACATGTATAAGTCTTGCAGTGAGCCCCCCCAGCCATTCCAGGCTGTGATGAGATGACTAACAGATCTGCAAATGAACTATGACGTGTGGCTCCTCCCCCAGCCTGTCTTGCCATGATCTAAGTACCATGTAAGTGATTTTCACCTTTGATCCTGTTTTATTTCTAATTGTATTGTACATAACTGTATTGTCTCAGCTTATTACATTTTTTTATATTGTATAAGCACTGCCTGCCTATTAGGAATAAACCTATAAAATTATTAGTTTGTTTCTCCTGATCTATAAACGATTTTACACGTGCCTGAAGTACTACGCTACTGATTTGGGGTTGCTACGGACCCTCTTGATAAATTGTTCATCAAGTAAATCGTAGCTGGTGGCAGCTAAAAGGAAGGGGTGTAAAGTGTTAACCTATTGGGTGGCGTTGGCAGTGACGGAGCGGGTTTTATAAGTGTATTGCCTGGCTGCGGCCCGGAGTAATTATAATTCCCTCACTGCAGCGTGCCCAATAGCCAGCACACATCCAAGTGGCCCGTCTGGCGACTAATTATCCTAGGTGCAGTTCCTTGACTGACCTGAGGGTAAGGGGGGCGCCAGAGAGCTGCAAGTTCCTAAGTGGAAGTGGGATAATTATAAATCCCTGCAGATTATTGGGTCGGACGGCAGCAGCCGTCGTGTGTGTGCGCGTTTTCGTCACATTTGTGGCAACGGAGGGATCACAAGCCGTGATACCCCGGGCTACCGTGTGGCGGACCGTGTGCACGTTCTTCACATTGGTGGCAGCGATGGGATTATACAGCATTAGTGATCTGGTCTGAGCAATCATTCCATTCACTAAAAAACTTGCACGGTTCTTCAGGGACCCTGCAACTAAAGTTTTGGAGAACAGACTCAGTGTTTATTAGTCCTGAGACAATTGTGTGTACTTGCGGTTACCCCTCCCTTCTCTTTGTTTTTCTATCCTATCTTTTATTTGGCAATGGCGAGGATGGGAGAAGAGTGGTGTAAACTGCAGAAAAGGGATACTCTAGCTGGAATATGCATTTCCCGAGGCCTTGACCCCATGGGCCAAACCAAAACTCAACTGATCCAGGTCCTGATGGCACAGGACCACGCTGAGAGCGAGGAGGGCGCAGGAGCAGAGGCCCAACCCCTGAAGGCTTACACCCAGGGCGGGTTGAACCCTTACCTGCAGGAGGCCCTGGATGAACTCCCCGCCGACGACCGTGATGGGCGCCTGAAGCTGATCCAGCAATACCAGCAGGAGGCCCGGGCCGAGCGAGAGGCTGAGAGAGCCGAGCGGGAGGCTGAGAGGGCCCGAGCTGAGCGGGAAGCCCAAGCGCAGAGAGCCCATGAACTGGAGATGGTCCAGCAAGGGGGGATGCTCCCAACAGCCCGGAGCGGTACACCCAGCAGCTCTCAGAGTCCGAAGCCCCGGCCAGAGCACTTTCCCGTGATGGAAAAGGACGGAGACTTGGACACATTTCTGCGGGCCTTTGAGAAAGTCTGCAGACAGTACCAGCTGCCTGAGGATCAATGGGCCAGGTACTTGACCCCCGGGCTAAAGGGCAAAGCTCTGGAGGCGTTTGCTTCACTCCCACCAGGCCAAGATGGTGACTATGTGGCCATCAAGCAGGCCCTGATCGCCAAGTACCAGCTAACCCCTGAGGTATACCGAAAGAAGTTCCGGAACCTCCAACGTGGCCCACACGACAGTTATAGCGATGTGGTGCAAGGACTCAGGACCCACTTTGACCAGTGGATCCATGGACTGTCAGTTGACACCTTTGAGGAGCTGAGGGACCTGATGATCAAAGACCAGTTCCTGCATCAGTGCCCAGCTGAGGTCTGACAGTTCATCCTGGACCGAGAACCGGAGGACGTGGTCAGAACAGCACGGCGGATCGCTGACAGCTATGAGGCCAACCGGAAACCCGAGGTGCGGAAGCCCGTCACCGCCCGCTGGGGAGGGGGTAAGCCTGCAACCAACCCCAGTGCCCCTGCCAGCCGTCCCTCTGGAGGCACTATCCCCTTTGCCAGCGCCAGGCCTACATCAGACCCCCGCCAGTGTTTCTCCTGTAAACGGACTGGACACAGCAGCGCCACCTGTCCGGAGAGGCAGAAGAACCCCCCAGCCAAGGCCTCCGGGCCCAATGCCTCTGTTCTTTTGGTGGGTGGTGTGGTGGGGAGGGTTGATGACAACGTGCAGCCCGTCCGCGTGGGGGCCCGTCTTGCTACAGGCCTCAAGGACACCGGGGCTGAACGAACCCTCATCCGACCCGAACTGGCGGCCCCTGAAGAGTTGATTCCGGGGAAAACCTTAACTGTCACCGGGATTGGGGGCGTCCTCTACCCTTGCCGATAGCCCGGGTTTTCATTGACTGGGGTGCCGGGAGCGGGGTGAAGGAAGTGGGGGTGTCCGAAAACCTGCCCACTGATGTTTTATTGGGGACTGATCTGGGGAGGATGGTGGCGTACTATGTCCCTGACACCCCTCCCCAATCTGATAATAAGGTTAACGTTAACCATGATGTTGATGTTGATGATGATGGGAAACTGAATGTGTTACCTGCCAATGCTTTGCGAAGTGATTATGCAACCGATAACCTTTCTTTCCCTAGGAATGATGCTGATAGTGATGTATCTGTGCCATCTGAACCTGTTAACCCTTTCTCTGAAGTGGTAGATGTGTCCACAGGTACAGGAGCGTTCAGCCACGTCGCTCTGTGGAGTGAGACGGCTGAGGAACCCCTAGCAGGAGCAAGCGACAGTGCTCAGGGAAATGGGGAGGTACATGGGAACCGTGAGGAAGGTGACGCCATGACACTGACCAGTGCCACCAAGGAAGGTAACTGGCTCATAAGTAGCACTGCTCCTGAAGTGTTGGGGGTGGATGGGGAGGTAGAGCCCATAGCAGCGCAGGCTGATGGGTCCGTAGAAATCCCCGGGGAGACTGCATATGTAGCTGCTGTCACCCGCAGTCAGAGTGCCCGGATCGCAGGTAGCGCCCTGCCATCTGGACCCTCCTCGCTACAGGAGAGACTGAACCAGAGGTGGACCCAGAGCCGGTCCCAGAGGGTCCCAGTGAGGAAGGAACCCTGACGTCACTTCTGGCTGCTTCCAGCCAGGAGTTCCAGGCCGCTCTGCACTCAGATGTGAGCCTGGAGAACTTGAGGCACCTCGCCGAGACGCCCACCTCCGTGACTGATAAGGAGAGGGTGTTCTGGGAACGAGGAAGGTTGTACCGGGAGACAGTACCCGGAGATTCCCAAAAGGAGTGGTTGAGGGAAAAACAGCTGGTCGTCCCGCACAAGTTCCGAGGTGAGTTGTTGAGGATTGCCCATGAGATTCCACTTGCTGGACACTTGTGGATCAGCAAAACTAAGGTACGGCTGTCCCAACACTTCTATTGGCCCAAGATGGGGACAGATGTGACTAAATACTGCCGCTCCTGTATCACCTGTCAAAGAGTGGGGAAGGCGGGGCCTGCTCTTAAGGCTCCCCTGATCCCGTTGCCAGTGATAGAGGAGCCTTTCCAGAGGATCGCGGTGGACATTGTGGGCCCGCTGGCCGTCCCCAGCAGCTCTGGAAAGCGATACATTCTTACTGTGGTAGACTACGCTACCCGGTACCCGGAGGCAGTAGCTCTGTCCTCAACTAGGGCAGATAAGGTGGCGGATGCACTGGTGAACATCTTTTCACGGGTAGGATTTCCCAGGGAGATTCTTACCAATCAAGGGACCCAATTTATTTCTTGCCTAATGAAGGCTCTCTGCAGCAAAATGCAGGTGACGCGTATGGTATCGAGTGCGTATCACCCACAGACCAATGGTTTGTGTGAGCGCTTTAACGGTACCCTCAAACAGATGCTCCGCATGCTGGTTGAGACCCAGGGACGCGATTGGGAGCGGTACCTCCCACACCTGCTATTTGACTACAGAGAAGTCCCACAGGCCTCGACGGGGTTCTCCCCCTTTGAGCTCCTGTATGTCAGGCGAGTCCGGGGACCCCTTGGGTTGATAAGAGAATCCTGGGAAGATGAGCCAAACCCCACGGAAGTGTCCATCGAGGATTATGTCATGCGCTTCCGTGACAAGATGCAGACCTTGGCGCAGTTGGTGCATGACAACATGACGCAGGCTCAGGCTGACCAGAAGCACTGGTACGACCAGAACGCCCGGGAGCGGACCTACCAGGTGGGTCAAAAGGTGTGGGTGCTGGTCCCTGTACCAACGGATAAGCTTCAGGCAGCCTGGGAAGGCCCGTACGTCGTGCACCAACGGCTCAACCCAGTCACCTACGTGGTCACGCTTGACCACACTCGGGGTAGACGCAAGGTCTTTCACGTCAACATGATGAAGGCCCATCACGAACGTGAAGCCTGTGTCCTAGCGGTCTGCAACCTGCCCGAGGACGGGGAGGAGGACCTCCTCCTGGACATGCTGGCCCAAGCCAAGGCCAAGGGGTCCATTGAGGACATGGAGGTAAATGCCTCGCTAACCGTCGCCCAGCAGTTGCAGTTGCTGACCACTCTGGAACCCTTCCGGGCCGTGTTCACTAACCGACCCGGAAGGACCAAGTTGGCAGTCCACGAGGTGGACACCGGGAATCATGCCCCATTACGGCGGACACCTTATCGGATCTCTGAGGAGGTGCAGCAGATTATGCGCCAGGAGATCAATGAGATGTTGCAGCTGGGGGTGATCCGACCGTCCAAAAGCGCGTGGGCCTCACCTGTAGTTCTCGTGCCAAAAAAGGATCGGACCACCCGGTTCTGCGTGGACTACAGGGGGCTCAACGCCATCACTACTTCTGATGCGCACCCAATGCCACGCATCGAGGATCTGCTGGAGCGGTTGGCGAATGCCAAGTACATATCCATCATGGATTTAAGCTGGGGAAACTGGCAGATTCCTCTGAGCCCTGCGGCGCAGGAGAAATCCGCCTTTATCACCCCTTTTGGACTGTATGAGTCCACGGTCATGCCTTTCGGCATGAAGAATGCCCCTGCCACTTTTCAGCGGATGGTCAACCACCTGCTTCAGGGACTGGAGGAGTACGCTGTGGCGTACCTGGACGACATTGCCGTCTTCAGTTCCACCTGGGAGGAACACCTTCAGCATCTCCAGGAGGTGCTCAAGCGTATTCACCAGGCAGGTCTGACTATCAAGCCGGGAAAATGCCAGATGGGCATGAGGGAGGTCCACTACCTGGGGCACCGGGTAGGCGGGGGTTCCATGAGTCCGGAGCCCGAGAAAGTGGACGCGATCATGTCCTGGCCCCCACTCAGGACCAAAAAGCAGGTGAAGTCCTTCCTGGGCACTGCAGGGTACTATAGGCGTTTCGTACCGAACTATAGCGCCATTGCAAAACCCTTGACGGACCTCACCAAGGGTGGTCTACCCCAAACAGTCAGCTGGACAGATGGCTGTGAGGTGGCATTCCGAGCTTTGAAAACAGCCCTGTGCAGCTCTCCAGTGTTGAAAGCCGTCGACAGCAGGCGGCCATTCCTGGTACAGACTGACGCCAGCGAATTTGGCCTCGGTGCTGTACTCAGTCAGGTTGATTCGGGGAACCAGGAGCACCCTGTGTTGTACCTGAGCCGGAAACTTCTGCCGAGGGAAGTGGCATACTCCACCATCGAGAAGGAGTGCCTGGCCATGGTCTGGACACTGCAACGTTCGCAGCCCTACCTGTACGGGCACACCTTCAAGGTGGTCACCGACCACAACCCTCTGAACTGGCTGCACACAGTGTCCGGAACCAATGGTAGGTTGCTACGCTGGAGCCTTGCCCTACAGCAGTATGATTTTGCCGTACAACACAAGAAAGGCAGCGATCATGGGAATGCTGATGGGTTGTCACGGCGTGGCGAACCCGCTGAGGTGCGCATGACGGATAACCGACAGGTCATGCCTCCTTAGCGCCCTCTAAGAGGGGGAGGTGTGATGATACTGCAAGCTCCAGTACTTGTGCTGTTCTAGAACTTTCCACATAGAACTACGACCCCCATCGTTTTGCTAGCACAGAGCAAAGCCCCCTCCCTCTCTCTCTACAGTTCACTCCTCTCATCCCTCCCACCTCAGGAATTCTTTAGGAATCCCTTTGTCTCAAAACCCTGCAGAAAGATCCCATAGCCATTATGAGAATTCATTCTTTTGGTCATAACACAGTGGGAGCGTTCGCTAGAAACACAAAAGCTACGGCTTTGAATCAGGCGTCCATCAGGCGTCGTTCCCGTGGTACTGGTGAACCCGTAACTCCAACAGAACCCGAGAAATGGAATTCTCGGATGCACCATGAACTATCTCACCCAAGTTTGGGCTCATTTGAACAGTCATTTCAAAGTAAGATCATTGATAGGTCTGCCATTATTCTGCTAGGTTCTCAGGATGAGGTAAGGTCCTTATGATCTTCCAGAGCTTCAAACTATAACTTCTAGCCCGGGGAGGTGGCCAGAAAACCATCCCCTTTTGTGAGGTCACCAGCCCACATGTATAAGTCTTGCAGTGAGCCCCCCCAGCCATTCCAGGCTGTGATGAGGTGACTAACAGATCTGCAAATGAACTATGATGTGTGGCTCCTCCCCCAGCCTGTCTTGCCATGATCTAAGTACCATGTAAGTGATTTTCACCTTTGATCCTGTTTTATTTCTAATTGTATTGTACATAACTGTATTGTCTCAGCTTGTTACATTTTTTTATATTGTATAAGCACTGCCTGCCTATTAGGAATAAACCTATAAAATTATTAGTTTGTTTCTCCTGCTCTATATACGATTTTACACGTGCCTGAAGTACTACGCTACTGATTTGGGGTTGCTACAGACCCTCTTGATAAATTGTTCTTTAAGTAAATCGTAGCTGGTGGCAGCTAAAAGGAAGGGGTGTAAAGTGTTAACCTATTGGGTGGCGTTGGCAGTGACGGAGCGGGTTTTATAAGTGTATTACCCGGCTGCGGCCCGGAGTAATTATAATTCCCTCACTGCAGCGTGCCCAATAGCCAGCACACATTCAAGTGGCCCGTCTGGCGACTAATTATCCTAGGTGCAGTTCCTTGACTGACCTGAGGGTAAGGGGGGCGCCAGAGAGCTGCAAGTTCCTAAGTGGAAGTGGGATAATTATAAATCCCTGCAGATTATTGGGTCGGACGGCAGCAGCCGTCGTGTGTGTGCGCGTTTTCGTCACATTTGTGGCAACGGATGGATCACAAGCCGTGATACCCCGGGCTACCGTGTGGCGGACCGTGTGCACGTTCTTCACAGCTCCACTTCGTCCACCTCGTACACACATGGCTCCACTCCGTCCACCTCGTACACACATGGCTCCGCTCCGTCCACCTCGTACACACATGGCTCCGCTCCGTCCACCTCGTACACACACGGCTCCTCTCCGTACACTTTGTACACACACGGCTCCTCTCTGTACACCTCGTACACACGCGGCTCCGTCCACCTTGTACACACATGGCTCCGCTCCGTACACCTCGTACACACACGGCTCCACTCTGTCCACCTCATGCACACATGGCTCCGCTCCGTCCACCTCGTACACACACGGCTCCTCTCCGTACACTTTGTATACACACGGCTCCTCTCTGTACACCTCGTACACACGTGGCTCCGTCCACCTTGTACACACACGGCTCCGCTCCGTACACCTCGTACACACACGGCTCCACTCTGTCCACCTCGTACACATATTGCTCCGCTCCATCCACCTCGTACACACACGGCTCCTCTCCGAACACTTTGTACACACACTGCTCCTCTCCGTTCATCTCGTACACACGTGGCTCCGCTTCGTACACACACGGCTCCACTCTGTACACACATGGCTTCGCTCCGTACACCTCGTACACATGCGGCTCTGCTCCGTAGACCCTGCTCCATACACTTCATACACACACAGCTCCGCACAGCTCGTACACACATGGCTGCGCTCCATACACTTCGTACGCACACAGATCTGCTCCGTCCACCACGTACACTCATGGCTCTGCTACATCTACCCTGTAAACCCTCCTGACCCCACACAAACTTACACTCATCCAGCACCATGACAACCAGCACAGACAGCAGCATCCTGAATACAAGGAGGCCCCTGATCATGTGACCCCTGACTCCTCCCCCTCCTGTGACCTCATCCCAGGTCCTGTGCACAAAGAACAGCCATTGCATGTTCTTGAATGCGTGCCTTCCACCTTCTACCTGTCTCAGGGACTGAGCACTCTCCTGATGCGGTAGTGAGCATGAGACATGTGGTGCACCGCAGGTCGCAGATGCCTGCCTCAGGGGCCGCATGCGGCCCGCGGGCAGCGTATTTGAGACCTCTGTTCTACTGGATCTCAGCTTAAGGGTACATGGCTCCGACTGAAAGAATACAGATCTGCTACATTGACCATCTGTTATGATTTGGTAGCCGAGGAGGACAGTAGCCAAAATAACCTAGGCAACCAGACACCCAGAGAAGTTGGTAACTAGCGGATTGCAGACCCCTAAACTGACAGCACAACTAGAAGCAGCCGTGGGACGTACCTACGATGACCTAGACGCCTCGACACAGACGGAGAGTTAACTAAGCCTAAAGAGAGAAAGGGGAAAGCTGACTGCCCCGGAGTAGAGCCCCCAAAGAAATAGGTAGCCCCCAAACATATATTGGCAGTGAGACAAGATGAAATACAAACACAGGCAGAAAATAAGAGTAAGCAAACGCTGGGGCCCAAAACTGTCTAGATAGGACAGGACAGAAAAGAATACTGTCTGCAATCCAGCAAAAACTGTAAGAAAAATTCCAACACGTCTGATATGCAAAAATACAGAGACCTCACGATCTCTCCCCCGCTATATCAGAACTCTGGTGTGAACTGGTACTAAATCAGCAGATACTGAAATAACAGGGACTGAAAATACATGAACAGTGGCAAATGAGAAACAGAGTCCAGTGCAGGCCCCCGCAGGGGAACCTGACTGTACTAACTCCAGAAGGGCAGAAAACTGAGATAAACAAAATGGAAAACAAATGCAACAGAAATAAACAGCAAATAACTTATTTGAAAGTTGCAGGACAAGCAGAAGCAAGCTGACTTCCAAAAGGGACCTGGAAGAAACAAATCACCGGCAAGGATCATGGAAAGGTTGCTAACTTATATCTCCCCAGTCAGTAAACCTGATTGCCAATCAGCTGATAAACTTCTGTTAGCCAAAGCAGCTTCATTACTATCAGCAGCCACCAGGGGGAGCCCAAACTCAGAAGTCAGATCCAGAACGTTCACAACAACCATCACTGAACCCATGGATATGTTTGCAGAGGTCAGGATGTGGACCCACCGGTCACCTGAACACCATGGATACATTTTGGAAAGCCAGGACTGGGACCCACTGTTCACCTGGTTCCATGGAGATGTTCAAAGAAACCAGGTTGTGACCCTCCGGTCACCTGGCCTTCTACCTTAATGGACTGGCATCATCCTAAGCTTGTCGTTACCTCCTCTCTGTGCATGCCACAGGTGGGGTAGCCGACCCTGGAAGTCCTGAAGTAAATGCTGCTCTTATCCCGGCGAGTCAGAGGAAGGATGAGACTCTGTAATTTTGCACCATCTTGGTTATTTTGCTGGGACTGTTCTGTGTGTTATTTGCCTGTTTTGTGATTCAATAAAGTATTGCTACACCGTTTTACTGTCACACTGTGTTGTTTGAGTAGTATTATACCCATAGGGAAAGGAGAGCGAGCGTACCGTGGGATAAGCTCTGGTCCATGGGGTTTCGGCTAGCGGACTAGAGCACCCGCTGACACCTCATGTCTTCACAGTAATTATTAGTTAACAGCACTTGTGACTATGATTCTTCAGGTCAGTACAGTCACAGAGATGCCAAACATATTTAGTTTCTTTTATTTTGCTTTTTTAAAGGTAGTGGAAAAAATGTGGAAATTCGTAAAAATAAATATTTGTTTGTGTTGGCATGTCGGTTTTTGGTTGATGTAGCTATCTGAGAGCGAGCTGACATATATTGACACCATTTAGGGGTAGACATGATGTTTTAATAGCTTGCTACTGCATTTTTCACTGTGTTTTGACAACCCAAAAAACAAAACATGATTCTTGTTTTTTATTTTTCTTATTACTGCGTTTATCGTTTTGGCCATCCCTTATATCCTACATTTTTCACCAGTTTTCCCCTCTGCATGATCTCTTTTAATAATCTTTTTATTTATATAGCACCAACATATTCCGCAGCGCTTTACAGTTTGCACACATTATGGTCGCTGTCCCTGATGGGGCTCACAATCTAGATTCCCTGTCAGTATGTCTTTGGAGTGTGGGAGGAAACAGGAGAACTCGGAGGAAACCCACACAAACATGGGGAGAACATACAAACTGCTTGCAGATGTTGTCTTTGGTGGGATTTCAACCCAGGACCCCAGTGCTTTCTCTTACTGTGCTCCCCCCTTCTACACAGAATATTAGAGGAGGTGTAAGCTGACAGCTCACTGTGTTGGAAGTCCTCCTGTCTTGAGCAAGATGGAGTTGAGCTTTTTTTGTTTTTCCAGAAGGAATCAGGGGATGTGGCTCACAGGTTGAGTGAGCAGACACACACACACACTTGTGCTCAATAGAATTGCGTAAATTTTTTTAAAAAAAAGTTTGATCAGTGGTGAAACTGGTGGGGAACCTATGTTCTGCCAAGGGATATTTGCATATTTATACCATCACTCGGAGGCCATACAAAACTATCAACTTGAAAATTACTCTTCTATATTTGGTCAAACATTTGATTAACTCGCCTCTATTGTGACGCCTGTGGCTGCTCCTCTCCTGTGAGGTGTGATGATAGGTGGGATGGATGATGTTGCTACACTTTACTGCTTTTACAGGTTGTATTAGTCTGGAGTGACGGCAACACTTTGGGATACGTTTTGTAAAGAACTCACAGCAGAAAGTTGTACCAAACACAGTTGTATATTACACTGCAGATCTCTTCACAGGGGGGAATCCATCACTGCTCACATAACATTTACAGAACTCAAGCAGTGGGATGTCTGCAGTATACATAACATAGGAGACACTGCGACTGCCATATATATCACATAGGAGACACTGAGACTGCCATATACATCACACAGGAGACACTGAGACTGCCATATACATCACACAGGAGACACTGAGACTGATATGTATATCACATAGGAGACACCAAGACTGCCATATACATCACACAGGAGACACTGAGACTGCCATATACATCACTCAGGAGACACTGAGACTGATATATATATCACATAGGAGACACCAAGACTGCCATATACATCACACAGGAGACACTGAGACTACTTTATATACATTATGTAGGAGACTCTACTGTACATACAACACATACAGTAGAAGATTCCGAGACTGTTGTACATACATCACATAAGAGACACCAAGATTGCTGTGCAAACATCACATAGGAGACATCGAGACTACTGTATAGACATCACAAAAGGAACAGACTGCTGTGTAAACATTACAGGAGGAGACACGGGCTGTGGTATATACATCACAGAAGGAGATGCAGGAGATGGGGTATATACATCACAGAAGGAGATACGGGAGCTACCGCTGTGGTCTACTGTGGGATGGAAGTACATATCATGCTAACTTTGCCCACAAAGTATGTCCTGATGTTGCCAATGGCCAGGACGTTATCTTTCATTGCACATTCTGCACCATTCATTAGTAAATGCAGCGTGTGCGTGTTCACACTTGAAGTGTAACAAGATGCTGGCCCGCCGAGCACTGAGCATAGAGAAAAATTAAAATCTACACAGTCATCTTCTGAGAAGGGTACATATCCTCCTTCACATTCAATATATGGGATTAATTACAACTAGAGAAGAGAGAAACTAACTGAGGAAGCTAGAAACATAGAAATAGCTAACACTTCAATATCCTTTGAAACAGGGACCTTCTGTGGTGAACAGGTAATTACACCAGAGAAATGCTTTGAGGAAAAGACAGTAAGATGGAGATTTGTCTACACAGAGGCAAGGAAATACCCTTCCTCAGGAAGGGAAAGCTAAAGAATTGCAGTTAGACACTGTTTCCGACGTCCAGATATGAATATTGGGATTTTGCATACATCCGATATTTATGGGACGTATATTTAGCATTGAAGCAAAGGGACAGACATAACACATTCACTCACATCACTGTAGGGCCATCGGAACCCCTCCAACTTAATAACGATCCAATAATGATGCTTTACATGCCATATTTACTCTCTATCGAAAGGCAAAATCGCAATAGGAAACATAATGACAATACCTACTGTCGAGACCTCCAGGCATAAAGATATGCTGTAAGTTAGGCATATCATACAATTCTGAAGGGCTGAGCAAATCCCACAAACATCCCACACATGAGCTCATCAAGGCGAGGTATCTGGACGTAACTTTAATAAAAAGCGGAAATTGAGTTTGGTCCTTTCTCAGTTCCTGGAAGGTGCGGCTTGCTGTGGTTGCTGTCTGTTTTCCTAAGGGGTACATCCCTCTGCTAAGTTCTGAGCCATTTCCGTGACATCAGGTTTTGCTCTTTCGTTATTCCTTTTATTGTTATGTAATTGTATATGCCGTATGGTTTTGTCCATTTTGTATCATCTTTATATATTTTTTATAAAACACTGCCTATCTTTCTGGATTAAATATATAACATTAAATAGCTCTGTTCCTCTTGTTTTGTAAACCGCACCCCTGAAGTCATAGGCTGCCTTTAATGGGGGTCCAGTCAACAGGGCCGGTTTTAGACAAAATGGGGCCCTGGGCAAAAGTTTAACCCCTTCACGACATGCACAGTACTTGTACTGTGCATGTAGTGTCTCCTCCTTTGATGTGGGCTCTGGCGCTGAGCCCACATCTTTCCTGGTACATGTCTGCTGTTTTGAACAGCTGACATGTGCCAGACACAGACAATGGTGGAATCACAATCCACCTGCGGCTATTAACCCATTAAATGCCACTGTCAAACTCTGACAGTGGCATTTAACATGCAATGTCCGTTTCCATGGGTGATCCGTGGGGGTCTGTGCACGCATAGTTGACATGAGATTTCTTGAAATCCCATCCATTATGCTATAACATCTGGACTCTACACAAGTATGCGGCATCCAACCTGCAGCCTTTACTGACTGTGTGCGCTTACCCTTACTTCGGCTGAGGAAGAATGATTGGTACAGATAGTCCTCGATACAGTATAATCCAGGTCCTATATAGTACATATAGTCTAATGCACTCCCAGTGGACCTTGATACAGTATAATGCAGCCCCCTCAGAACATAATACAGCCCCCCTCAGAGTATACTGCAGCCCCCTCATAGAGTATAATGTAGTCCCCTCATAGAGCATAATGCAGCCCCTCAGAACATAATGAAGCCCCCTCAGAATATAATGCAGCTCCCTCAGAGTAAAATGTAGCCCCCTACACACAGTATAATGAAGCCCTCCCAGAGTATAAAGCAGCCCCCTCACAGTATAATGCAGCACTCTCAGAGTATAATGCCGCATCTCACATTCAGTATAATGCAGTCCCCCAGAGTATAAAGCAGCCCCCTCAGTATAATGCGGCCCCACACACAGTATAATGCAGCCTCCTCACACAGTATAATTCATCCCCTCCACAAACACACATACCCAGTATAATGCAGCCCTCCCACACACAGTATAATGCAGCCCTCTAAGAGTATAATGCAGCGCCCTCAGAGTATAATGCAGCACCTCAGAGTATAATGCAGCCCCCCCACACAGTATAATGCAGCCCCCAGAATATAATGCAGCCCCCCACACACACAGTATAGTGCAATACCCCCACACACATGCAGTATAATGCAGCCCCTTATACACAGTATAATCCAGGCCCTAACACAGTATAATGCAGCCCCACACACAGTATAATGTAGCCCCCCACACACAGTATAACTCGCCCCCCCCACACAAACACACAGTCTAATGCAGCTGCCCCCAAACAGTATAGTGCAGTCCCCCCACACACAGTATCGTGCAGCAGACACACACACTATAATGCATACACACACATGCACTATAATTCACACACACAATACATACCTCTCCTCCTCGTTCCCCCGCTGCTCTGGCTTCTGCAGAACATCTCATCAGCTCCACTGCTGGCACAAGCTGCTGAGTCAAAGGCAGATGGGGAGTGATGGGAGAGGGAGCATCACATGAAGCTCTCTGCTCCATGACTGCTTTCAACTGTATTGGCATCTATGATGCCGATTAGCTGAATGCGCGATGCCGGGGGGGAGAGACGGTGCGGTGTAGGGGCACCATTGAGGCTGGCTGGCCTAGATGAGCCAGGGCCCAAGGCGGCTGCCTAGTCTGCCTTCCCCTAATGCTGGCCCTGCCAGTCAGCCTGTATATTGATTGGTGGTGGGTCCTAGTGATGAGCGAGTATGCTCATTGTTTGGGTTTTCCCGAGCATGCTCAGGTGGTCTCCAAGTATTTGGAAGTGCTCGGAGACTTAGTTTCTGTTGCCACAGCTGCATGATTTATGGCTGCTGGACAGCTTGAATACATGTGAGGAATGTCTGTTTGTTAAGGAATTCCCACATGTATTCATGCTGTCAAATAGCTGCAAATCATGCAGCTGCGGCAACAAAAACTAAATCTCAGAGCACTTCAAATACTCGGAGATCACCCGAGCGTGCTTGGGAAAACCCAAGCAATGAGTATACTTGCTCATCACTAGACTGGTGGCAGCTAGTTCAGTTTGTTTTGTTATTGTGGAGTTGGCAGTGATCGTATCATGGTATTTATACATATATATTCCATACTTTGGAGTTGGAGGTGTATATTCCATATACTCACTGTGAGTTCCCCAATATCCGGCCTAGTAGTGAAAGCAGCCACGGCTTCGTCTATCACTTTTCAGACAATTGCGTAATTATCTTGATGATTGGAGGCAGTGGAGCTGCATTTCCTTGACAACTGGTGGCAGCGGTGGGATCTGGGTTATCTCTCCGGTGTCATCTGTCATAACGTGGTGACAGTGGTGGGATCAGCGTAACCCTTCGGCTGTTATCCTTGACATGAGTTATAAACGGCCCCCAGGCCTAAGGTTCCGCACCCTTTTAGTCTACAGTTTTGCTGATAAGGGTTTTCCAATCTGCACTTGTGATGGATGTTCTTGTTCTTAATATTTTTTTGATGGTTTTAGTCACTTTTAGCCTTAAGCAGAGTAGTGCAAGGCCCCCTCAAATACAGTCAGACCAGCCATGGTAGACCACAGGGAGCCTTCCTTCTTTACTCAGGATACATATTTGACATTTTCTATAGGACCAACCATAAAGACTTATAATAGTTCCACTAATACTTCTCCCTGAAGGGTCTTGAGATCTGAGCTGTCGAGCCTGTGTATGACCATATAATGTTCTCATTCTCTGTATGATGCCATTTATTTGGATTACTTATTGTTGTTTCTTTCCATGCAGGTGATGATGATGAGTTTGTTAACCCCCATGCACTGGCGGCCTACATTACCTCTTCAGACCCAACTCATCGACTTAAGATCCATGGACAACTACAGGTTCACCCACATCCTGAACGCCATGGAAAGTATGCGGTGCCACTATCCGTCTATCCTCATGGGTACTACCCTCCATTTGTGTCTGGCGGGGGCTTCCTCATACCTGCAGAGTTAGTTCCATCTCTCCATTGGGCTGCATCCATTATTCCCGTTTTCCCTTTGGATGACGTCTTCTTGGGATTCCTGGCTTTGGCTACCAAAGTTGAGTTTCACCATGATCCACGATTCTTTTCGTTTGGTCTGAAGGATGATGACTATTGTCACTACTTGGATGTCCTGGTGGTCCACGGTCTGTCACCACAACGAATAGTGGAAGTCTGGGAAATCCTTCCATATCTAAAACCGTGCCCGCCAGAGAAGGAAAAGGAGGAGGAATAGAAGAGACAGGGACTATCAACCTCCGAACTGAAAAAGAGCAGCATCTCCCTGCAGGACGCAGGGCCAGCTCACAACTTCCTTCTATCTGTATCACCCTGCAGGGGGTGGGGTCACAGCTCCCTCCTAACTGTATCACCCTGCAGGGGGCGGGGTCACAGCTCCCTTCTATCTATATCGCCCTGCAGGGGAAAGGGCAGGATCACATGTATCACCTTACTGAAGGCCACATTCTATGTGTTTTGTCACCTGCATGCTATGATGGGTGGGGAGGTTTCTTTAAAACCCTGAAAGGTGAGGGCTGGCCACCATCCATCATCATCAGAGCTACCAGACGTGATGAATGTGCACTTTTATTACATACTGTACATACTATTGGTGCATTGTCAGACTGGGGTGCCAAGGACCTGCCGGTAACCAAGTCCATTGCCCACTGGTAACAAACTCCAGGGCCCCACAGGTAACCAACTCCAGGGCCCCATCAGTAACCAGCTCCAGGGCCCCACTGGTAACCAACTTCAGGGTCCACTGGCAAACAGCTCCAGGGCCCACCAGTAACCAGTTACAGGACCCACCAGTAACCAGGGCCCATTAGTAACCTAATCCAGGGCCCACCAGTAACTTACTCCAAGGCCCACCAGTAACCATCTCCAGGGCCAACCCGTAACCTACTCCAGGGCCTACCAGTAACCTACTCCAGGGCCTATCAGTAACCAGCTCCAGGAACCACCAGCAACCAACTCCAGGGCCCACCAGTAACCAGCTCCAGGGCCCCACCAGTAACCTACTCCAGGGCCCACCAGTAACTTACTCCAGGGCCCACCAGTAACCATCTCCAGGGCCAACCCGTAACCTACTCCAGGGCCTACCAGTAACCTACTCCAGGGCCTATCAGTAACCAGCTCCAGGAACCACCAGTAACCAGCTCCAGGGCCCACCAGTAACCAGCTCCAGGGCCCACCAGTAACCTACTCCAGGGCCCACCAGTAACCAGATCCAGGACCCACCAGTAAGCAGCTCCAGAGCCCACCAGTAAGCAGCTCCATGGCCCATCAGTATCCTACTCCAGGGCCCACCAGTAACCAGCTCCAGCGTCCACCAGTAACCAGCTCCAGCGCCCACCAGTAACCTCCTCCAGTGCCCACCAGTAACCTACTCCAGGGCCCACCATTAACCAGCTCCAAGACCCACCTGCAACCAGCCCCAGGGCCCACCAGTAACCTGTGACCCACCAGTATCCTACTCCAGGGCCCACCGGTAACCAGATCCAGGACCCACCAGTAGCCAGCTCCAGGACCCACCAGTAACCAGCTCCAGGACCCACCAGTAACCAGCTCCTTGGCCCACCAGTGACCAGCTCCATGGCCCCACTTTTCAGATACATGTAAATGTGACATGATCCTGAATCACAGATTTATTTAACAACTAGATGGTGGCCCGATTCTAACGCATCGGGTATTCTAGAACAGTGGTCCCCAACCTTTTTTGCACCAGGGACCGGCTTCAAGCAAGACCATTCATCCATGGCCCGGCAGGGCGGGGATGGAGGTGGGAAGGGCAGGGCTTTGGTCATATGGTGGCGGGGCTATGGACGGAGTTGTAGTATGTATAGCAAGATGGTCCCACACATATAATCCCCCCATGTATAGTATGATGGCCCCACAAAGTACTGATTGATATATATATATATATATATACTGTATATACTCGAGTATAAGCTGACCCGAGGCACCTAATTTTGCCACGGCAAACTGGGTAAGCTTATTGACTCGAGTATAAGCTGGGAATGCATTGTCCCCTCATTCCTATCTCGGTATGTGTGGTTCCCCCCATCCTGTTCAGCTCTGTGTAGCTCCCCCTGCTGTATACATGGCTCCCCTGTCCCATCCTGTATACATGGCTCTGCTCCCACCCTCCAATCCTGTATACATGGCTCCGCTCCCACCCTCCCATCCTTGTATACATGGCTCCGCTCCCACCCTCTCATCCTGTATACATGGCTCCGCTCCCACCCTCCCATCCTGTATACATGGTTCCGCTCCACCCTCCCATCCTGTATACATGGCTCCGCTCCACACCCCCCATCCTGTATACATGGCTCCGCTCTCACCCTCCCATCCTGTATACATGGCTCCGCTCCCACCCTCCCATCCTGTATACATGGCTCCACTCCCACCCTCCCATCCTGTATACATGGCTCCGCTCCCACCCCCCCATCCTGTATACATGGCTCCGCTCTCACCATCCCATCATGTATACACGGCTCCGCTCCCACCCTCCCATCCTGTATACATGGCTCTGCTCCCACCCTCCCCTCCTTGTATATATGGCTCCGCTCCCACCCTCCCATCCTGTATACATGGCTCCGCTCCCACCCCCCCATCCTGTATACATGGTTCCGCTCTCACCCTCCCATCCTGTATACATGGCTCCGCTCCCACACCCCCCATCCTGTATACATGGTTCCGCTCCCACCCCCCCATCCTGTATACATGGCTCCGCTCCCACCCTTCCATCCTGTATACATGGCTCCGCTCCCACCCCCCCATCCTGTATACATGGCTCCGCTCCCACCCTCTCATCCTGTATATATGGCTCCGCTCCCACCCCCCCATCCTGTATACATGGTTCCGCTCTCACCCTCCCATCCTGTATACACGGCTCCACTCCCACCCTCCCATCCTGTATACACGGCTCCGCTCCACCCTCCCATCCTATATACATGGCTCCGCTCCACCCTCCCATCCTGTATACATGGCTCCGCTCCCACCCCCCCATCCTGTATACATGGCTCCGCTCCCACCCTCCCATCCTGTATATACGGCTCCGCTCCCACCCCCCCATCCTGTATACATGGCCCCGCTCTCACCCTCCCATCCTGTATACATGGCTCCGCTCCCACCCTCCCATCCTGTATACGTGGCTCCGCTCCCACCCTCCCATCCTGTATACATGGCTCCACTCCCACCCTCCCATCCTGTATATATGGCTCCGCTCCCACCCCCCCATCCTGTATACATGGCCCCGCTCTCACCCTCCCATCCTGTATACATGGCTCCGCTCCCACCCTCCCATCCTGTATACGTGGCTCCGCTCCCACCCTCCCATCCTGTATACATGGCTCCACTCCCACCCTCCCATCCTGTATACATGGCTCCGCTCTCACCCTCCCATCCTGTATACATGGCCCCGCTCTCACCCTCCCATCCTGTATACATGGCTCCACTCCCACCCTCCCATCCTGTATACGTGGCTCCGCTCCCACCCTCCCATCCTGTATACATGGCTCCGCTCTCACCCTCCCATCCTGTATACGTGGCTCCGCTCCCTCCCATCCTTGTACCTCACACCCCCAATCCTGATATGTATGGTCCCCCTCACCCCTATTAAACTGCACACATACAAAAAAACAAAAAAACATTTATAGTCACCTTTCTTCCCTGTGCTCCAGCGCTATCCCGTTCTGCCGGAGGCCAGGGGAGGAGTGTGGTGATGGAGTACGAACATACCTATACCGTGCTGTTCGCCGCCATATTACTGAACACACACTGTAAAAGTGTGTTCAGTAAAATGGCGCTGGATAGCACTATGCGCATGCGCGGTTCTGACGCGCACTCCTGCCCTATTCTCCAGCGAGAAGAGAAGCACAGTGGCAACGCTCCTCCCGGTCAGGTAAGTATGGCGCCAGAGATCGCGGTATGCATACAGTGTCTACGTGTACCGCCATCTCCGGTGCCATACACACTCCCTGTACCGCTGATGCCTTCTTCTGTCTGGAGCCATAAAAAGGCTTCAGACAGAGCCGCTGACCTCCATGTGGCAGGAGATGACCCGTGGCTAGCGCCGCTGATCTCCCGACGATAGCAGTGGTGTGCGTGGTTCAAATCCTGTGCCAATTCGCGGCCGGACTGAGCCTGTCGCTGATTGGTCGCATCTGCCGGGCGCGACCAATCAGCGACTCGGGATTTCCGTTACAGACAGACAGAATTAGACAATTATATAGTAGATGATCTGATTGTTAATGAATAAGACGCCGCCTCTGTCTGTATATAGTGATCCATGTATATAGTGTCCGGTACTGCTCATAGAGGAGGGTGGTGGCCACTCCTGCACAGCGGCCCACCAGAGGATTCTCCTGCTCGCCTCTGGGCCAGTCCAAGCAGGTAATAAATCTGTGTTTCTCAGAATGGACAATATTACAATATGTGCATTAACCCCTGATGTTCAGTTACACCATATGTTGGCTCCCTGTCTGTGATGCCGGCTCACTAGCCAGCAGATGATTGCTGTAATAATCAGCCATCATCTGCCTGTGACGTCTGCAGGTGGAGTGGAGCTTGGCTGCGATGTTAACCTGTCTAATGCAGCTGTTAGTGAAGACCCCTGTGCATGCCATGACTGTATTCCTGTGAAAGGCCATTGGCCGGCGTTCATAGGAGACCATGACTTTTGCTACATGCATCCATGCTGTGGTACGGCTGTATATAGCAGAGGCGAGCAGATGATTGCAGCTTCCTAACAAATGATGTTAAAAGTAAAAAAAAATGCTTTAAAAATATAAAAAAAATAAAATACAGATGTTCAAATCTCCTGCATTTTCACCCATTAAAAATTAAGAAATAAAAAATACATATCTGGTGTAGCTGTGTTTGTAAAAATCTGATCTGAAAAAATATAAAATAAATGAATCTGATCAATAAACGGCGTAAAGAAAAAAGATCAACCATCGCAACAACACAAAAAATGTGATAAGAGGTGATGAAAACATCATGAATCTACCCTAAAATGGCAGAGTGAAAAACATTGGCTCGGAGTGCAAGAAAAACCCCTCGCACCGCTCCACAGCCGGAAATGTTCTCGGAAAATGGCGTCCAAAGCAAACATTATTTTACTGAGGTAAAATACTAAAACACTGAGGTAAAATACCGACCAAACACTGAGGTAAAATACCGACAAACACTGAGGTAAAATACCGACCAAACACTGAGGTAAAATACCGACCAAACACTGAGGTAAAATACCGACCAAACACTGAGGTAAAATACTGATCAAACACTGAGGTAAAATAACGACCAAATACTGAGGTAAAATACTGATCAAACACTGAGGTAAAATACTGATCAAACACTGAGATAAAATAACGACCAAATACTGAGGTAAAATACTGACCAAACACTGAGGTAAAATACTGATCAAACACTGAGATAAAATAACGACCAAATACTGAGGTAAAATACTGACCAAACACTGAGGTAAAATACCGACCAAATGCTAAGGTAAAATACTGATCAAACACTGAGATAAAATAACGACCAAATACTGAGGTAAAATACTGATCAAACACTGAGGTAAAATACTGATCAAACACTGAGGTAAAATACTGACCAAACACTGAGATAAAATACTGACCAAATGCTAAGGTAAAATACTGACCAAACACTGAGGTAAAATACCAACCAAACACTGAGGTAAAATACTGATCAACCACTGAGATAAAATAACGACCAAATACTGAGGTAAAATACTGATCAAACACTGAGGTAAAATACTGACCAAACACTGAGATAAAAATACTGACCAAATACTGAGGAAAAACACCGACCAAACACTGAGGTAAAATACTGATCAAACACTGAGATAAAATAATGACCAAATACTGAGGTAAAATACTGATCAAACACTGAGGATAAAATAAGACCAAACACTGAGTAAAATACTGACCAAACACTGAGGTAAAATAACCATGAAAACACATGAGGTAAAATACTGACCAAACACTGAGATAAAATACTGACCAACATGCTGAGGTAAAATACTGACCAAACACTGAGGTAAAACTACCAACCAAACACTGAGGTAAAATACGATCAACACTGAGATAAAATAAGACCAAATACTGAGGTAAAATACTGATCAAACACTGAGGTAAAATACTGACCAAACACTGAGTAAAATACTGACCAAATCACTGAGGTAAAAACACGACCAAACACTGAGGTAAAATACTGACCAAACACTGAGATAAAATACTGACCAAATACTGAGGTAAAATACGACCAAACACTGAGGTAAAATACCGACCAAACACTGAGGTAAATCAAGACCAAATACGAGTTAAAACTGAAACACTGAGGTAAAATACTGACCAAATACTGAGAGTAAAATACTTCCAACACTGAGGTAAAATACTGACCAAATACTGAGGTAAAATACTGACCAAATACTGAGGTCAAATATACACCAAACTACTGAGGTAAATCACTGACAAAACGAGGTTAAATAACTAAACATGAGTAAAATACTGACCAAAACTGAATAAATACTGCAACACTGAGGTAAATACTGACCAAATAAGTAAAACTGACAACACTGAGGTAAAATACTGACCAAAACTGAGTAAAATACTGACCAAACACTGAGGTAAAATACTGACCAAACACTGAGTAAAATATGACCAAACACTGAGGTAAAATATAAAACACTGAGGTAAAATACTGACCAAATACTGAGGTAAAATACTGATCAAAACTGAGGTAAATACTGACCAAATACTGAGGTAAAAACTGACAAACACTGAGGTAAATACGACCAAATACTGAAGTAAAAAACTGACCAAACACTGAGGTAAATACGACTAAACACTGAGGATAAACATGATCAAACACTGAGATAAATAATGACCAAATACTGAGGTAAAATACTAAAATACTGAGTAAATACTGACAAATACTGAGGTAAAACACTGATCAAACACTTAGATAAAATACTGACCAAATAGTGAGGTAAAATACTGATCAAACACTGAGATAAAATACTGACCAAATACTGAGGAAAAATACCGACCAAACACTGAGGTAAAATACTGATCAAACACTGAGATAAAATAATGACCAAATACTGAGGTAAAATACTGACCAAACACTGAGGTAAAATACCAACCAAACACTGAGGTAAATCACTGACCAAATACAGAGGTTAAATACTGAAACACTGAGGTAAAATACTGACCAAATACTGAAGTAAAATACTGTCCAACACTGAGGTAAAATACTGACCAAATACTAAGGTAAAATACTGACCAAACACTGAGGCAAAATACCATCCAAACACTGAGGTAAATCACTGACCAAATACGGAGGTTAAATACTGAAACACTGAGGTAAAATACTGACCAAATACTGAAGTAAAATACTGTCCAACACTGAGGTAAAATACTGACCAACCACTGAGGTAAAATACTGACCAACCACTGAGGTAAAATACTGACCAAACACTGAGGTAAAATACGACCAAACACTGAGGTAAAATACTGATCAAACACTGAGATAAAATAATGACCAAATACTGAGGTAAAATACTAAAATACTGAGGTAAAATACTGACCAAATACTGAGGTAAAACACTGATCAAACACTGAGGTAAAATACTGACCAAATACTGAAGTAAAAAACTGACCAAACACTGAGGTAAAATACCGACTAAACAGAGGTAAAACACTGATCAAACACTGAGATAAAATAATGACCAAATACTGAGGTAAAATACTAAAATACTGAGGTAAAATACTGACCAAATACTGAGGTAAAACACTGATCAAACACTTAGATAAAATACTGACCAAATAGTGAGGTAAAATACTGATCAAACACTGAGATAAAATACTGACCAAATACTGAGGAAAAATACCGACCAAACACTGAGGTAAAATACTGATCAAACACTGAGATAAAATAATGACCAAATACTGAGGTAAAATACTGACCAAACACTGAGGTAAAATACCAACCAAACACTGAGGTAAATCACTGACCAAATACGGAGGTTAAATACTGAAACACTGAGGTAAAATACTGACCAAATAGTGAAGTAAAATACTGTCCAACACTGAGGTAAAATACTGACCAAATACTAAGGTAAAATACTGACCAAACACTGAGGCAAAATACCATCCAAACACTGAGGTAAATCACTGACCAAATACAGAGGTTAAATACTGAAACACTGAGGTAAAATACTGACCAAATACTGAAGTAAAATACTGTCCAACACTGAGGTAAAATACTGACCAACCACTGAGGTAAAATACTGACCAACCACTGAGGTAAAATACTGACCAACCACTGAAGTAAAATACTGACCAACCACTGAGGTAAAATACTGACCAAACACTGAGGTAAAATACTGACCAAACACTGAGGTAAAATACTGACCAAACACTGAGATAAAATAATGACCAAATACTGAGGTAAAATACTAAAATACTGAGGTAAATACTGACCAAATACGGAGGTAAAACACTGATCAAACACTGAGGTAAAATACTGACCAAATACTGAAGTAAAAAACTGACCAAACACTGAGGTAAAATACCGACCAAACACTGAGGTAAAATACTGATCAAACACTGAGATAAAATACTGATCAAACACTGAGATAAAATACTGACCAAACACTGAGGTAAAATACTGATCAAACACTGAGATAAAATACTGTACAAATACTGAGATAAAATACTAAAATATTGAGGTAAAATACTGACCAAACAGAGGTAAAATACTGACCAAACACTGAGGTAAAATATAGACCAAACACTGAGTGTAACGAATGGAAGCGGAGGCAGAGGTGGTGAAGTTCACATTTGTCTTTTATTTTTGAAGTGGAACCTCGAGACCGCGGTCCGGGGGGCTCCGAAGGGGGCGTAACTAGTGAGCCCCGGGTACCCGTAGTAAGGCCCCTCGAACAGGACCAGAATGGAATACCCGGAGGACACAGGTGCTACCTCCAGTTAGACCCCGGACACGTGGCAGCTGTCCCAGAGGGACCAAAAGGATAACAGATATAATAGAAGAGACCACGGAGAGGTAGACACAGGTGAGGAAGGTCCTGGCTCAGGGTAGATGGTAGCAGGCTGGCTCCAGTAACCTTGTCACAGTCCACGGATTCAGATGGCTGTTGGCGGAACGGGATGACACTTGCACAAGTGATTGCAGAGGCTGTAAGGGATAGCCGGGTACAGGATACCAATGAAACGCATTAAAAAAACGCATGCAAACGCTTATAAACGCTGCGATATTTAGTCGCATCAGCATGCGCATTACGACCAAAAAACGCAGCGTTTGTATGCGATTTCAAGCGTTTTTGCATGCGTTTGCGTTTTTTCGGCGCATGGGTTGTCTACGTGTCACATTTCTATCAACTCTGTCTCTATCATCTGTCTCTATCATTTCTGTCTCTATCATCTGTCTCTATCATCTGTCTCTATCATCTCTGTCTCTATCATCTCTGTCTCTATCATCTCTGTCTCTATCATCTGTCTCTATCATCTCTGTCTCTATCATCTCTGTCTCTATCATCTGTCTCTATCATCTCTGTCTCTATAATCTCTGTCTCTATCATTGTGAAGGACTAAATTAAGAAAGATCAAAACTGAATGCTCCATTTTGTGCTTGTAACTCCATCTTGTGGTTTATGAGATAAATTCTGTTACTTAACAAGGCTATAGTTCCTGGTCGATGTAAAGAAGTAGAGTAAAGGTCATGGGCTGTAATAAAAACTAGACTGCTCCAGTTTGGACAATATATGAGGCCTTGGGATGTATCACTGTAGAATAGTCTGAAGAATAAGCATGCTATTGTTCCTTTCTATGGTCACGTGGATATGACCATATATGTAGTTTCCAGTCTTCCTGTATTTTCATTGGTTAAATGTTGTAGGTGTGGTTTTATACTATTGGTTGAAGTACAAGCTCACTAAATACTATAAAAGATGATGATGTAATACATGGGATAGGAATCTTGCTCGATTCTCCCAGACGGAAACACGTGTCTGTTTGGTTATTTATGTTGCTAGCAACGTTCTGTTTATTAATTTGGAAATCACTAGGTTAACCGTGAAGGGTCACTTAGATCCTACCTCAACATCATCTCTGTCTCTATCATCTGTCTCTATCATCTGTCTCTATCATCTCTGTCTCTATTATCTGTCTCTATCATCTCTGTCTCTATCCTCTGTCTCTATCATCTGTCTCTATCATCTGTCTCTATCATCTCTGTCTCTATCATCTCTGTCTCTATCATCTTTTTATCTACACTCCTCATAATGTATCTTGTGTAGGGGGTTGTTAAAACAAGTTAGACATTATTTACTCCAAAATCGCGTGCGCGCAAAAGCGCTGACGAGCGCAAAGCCATGCGCACGCCAGCGCACCCATAGACTGCAATGTTATTTTTTGCGCATAGCATGCGCACACGTGCGCACGCTTTTTTTAAAGCGGTTGGGCGGGAAAAAAAATGCAACATGTAGCGTCTAGCACGTATGGACGCACACCTGGAAAATCGCAGTGCACGCTAAATGCAGATGAATGCGTGCAAGCGCTAGACCCTGCACCCGCCATGTTAAAGATAGGGGAACATTGCGCATGCGTCCGATAGCGCACGATGCGCTGCGCAAAAAAACGCAAGTGTGAAAGTAGCCTAACGCGGTGCAGACAGATCAGAGTCAGAACCGGATGTAGCAATGGTAGATACTCGTTGCTTCGGCACTCCCCCTATGGCGGAGTGGCCAGATATAGTAATCAGTGCGCTGCCATTGGTTAATTGACATTTTCAAAAAATGCGCATTGTCCCTTTAAGAGTCAAGAGGAAGGCGCGCTCGCCTCCTAAGCATTCTCCCTGGAGGCCTGCTGGCAGCATGCCAGGAACTGGGGGAGGGAGTAGGATGCTGAGGAGCAGAGAGAGCACGAGACTCCAGACAGTGCACATGCTGCTGCATGGGGACAGCTTGAAGAGCAGGAGCTGAGTGACCAGGACGAGTGCAGAGCCAGTAGAGGGACTGAGTGTAACACTGAGGTAAAATACTGACCAAACAATGAGGTAAAATACTGATTAAATACGGAGGTAAAATGCTGACCAAATACTGAAGTCAAACACAGACTAAACACTGAAATAAAATACTGACCAAACACTGCGGTAAAATATTGACCAAATGCTGAGGTAAAATTCTGATCAAACACTGAGATAAAATACAGATCAAACACTGAGTTAAAATACCGACCAAACACTGAGTTAAACCACTGACCAAATACTTAGGTAAAATGCTGACCAAATACTGAGTTAAAATACAGACCAAACACTGAGGTAAAATACTAAAACACTGAGGTAAAATACTGACCAAATACTGAGTTAAAAAACTCACCAAACACTGAGGTAAAATACTGACCAAACACTGAGGAAAAATACTGATTAAATATGGAGTTAAAATACTGACCAAATACTGAAGTAAAATACTGATCAAACACTGAGATAAAATACTGATCAAACAGTGAGGTAAAATACTGACCAAACAATGAGGTAAAATACTGATTAAATACTGAGGTAAAATGCTGACCAAATACTGAAGTAAAATACTGATCAAACACTGAGATAAAATAGTGATCAAACAGTGAGGTAAAATACTGACCAAATTGCGCTACCAATGTGGGCCGTGTGGACGGTGCTTTGAGTGTGGAGTGCAGAGTGGGTGGGGCTATGTGGAGTGGGCGTGGCTTGATACATACACTCAGCTTTATATATAACTAGCTGAAGAGCGCGGCGTTGCCCGGACATAGTAATAACACATTATAATGATTATATGCACATAAAACATTTCACATCATATATTCAACACTACAGATTTGCAACACAAATTAACCAAACGATTACCCAAGTACTGATAGTATTTTATTTTCAGCTCAATCAGGAGTTTTATGATAAACAATATTTTTGGTTTTTCCTTTCGGTGCAAAGATGAACAGATTTTTGGCAGTTCCAACTCTTGAACCGGCCACATAAAGTTCACCATGAGCAAAGCATGGAGATTGCAAATCGATCCCTACTACTTTCACGGACTGTCCCTGAGCCTTGTTAATGGACATTGCAAATGCCGGTCGAAGTGGAAACTGGAGGCGCTAAAAATCAAAAGGCAAATCAGATGGAATGAGTGGAATTCTTGGAATGAAAATGTCCTCCACGTCCATGTTACTGATGTCCAAACCAGAATCCATTACGCTATGTGCACACGTTCGGGAATTGCAGCAGCAATCCCGCACCTCCCTGCCGCGGGAAATATGCATTTTATAGGTATGCGTATTCCTGCTAAAAACTAGCATTTTGTAAGCGTAATTAGCAGAATGCTAGTGTTATCCAGGCGATCTGTAGCATCGCTTGGAAAACTGATTGACAGGTTGGTCACACGAGTCACATAGTGTTTCACCAGTGTGAGCAGCTTTTTACTATTGATGCCGCCTATGCCGCATTAATAGTAGAAAGATCTAATTTTAAAATAAAAAATCGGGATATTCTCACCTTCCGGCGGCCCCCCAGCTTTCCCGATCCTCGCGATGCTGCCTGCAACTCCCGTTGGGGTCATTGTCGCTAAGGACGCCTGGGAACGGGATTGGCTGGGAGCTTCACTGAGGAGCGAGAAGGCTGCGGGGGCTGCCGGAACGTGAGAATATCCCGATTTTTATTTTAATTATTTTTTACAGGGCTTTGGTACCCAGGGCAGGGTCTCCTCTCCTCCAGACCCCTGGGTACCATCCACACATGAACTGCTCACTGTGCGCTTGGTGGGCAGAACTACATGCGGAAAGTAAGTGGTTCAATGCATTCCTATGGCGGCAGAATCGCCGCGATTCCGGAAAAAGAATGTGCATGCTGCGTTTTTTTCAGCGATGCGTTTTTTTTGCGAAAAAATACACAAAAATTGCGGAATGCATTCTAATCATAGGATGCTTAATGCATGCGCTTTTTCAGCGGAAAACAACTGCAAAAACGCTAAAAAAACACGAAAAATCCTCAACGTGTGCACATAGCCTAATGGTGCTTTTCTGCAGTTGTCCTAAGCTCACAACCTGGCACCATGCAGCTCGATGAGCTTCCACCGGAGAACACCTGAAATAGCAGATCCTCGTTCTCATGAAGGCCAAGAGCAGGTTCTCAGGGTCTGGAGAGGCTGTGCTCATGCTGGATGATGGGACACGCAGCGTAACTTTCACCAGGCTGGTGGCAGTCACTGATAGTCTAGGAGGCATATCCTTGGAGGGTCACACAAACCTCTATTTGATAGCCAATGTGGATGACATAGCCATGGTCAGACCTAATGGTGGGGCGGTGAGCCCAGGACTTCTCCTGGTGCCGGACTATGCCCGATCTCATGTGGCCAGAGCGTGTAGTCAGATCCTGGATGATGGGACACGAGGCGTAACTTTCACCAGGCTGGTGGCGGTCACTGATAGTCTAGGAGGCATATCCTTGGAGGGTCACACAAACCTCTATTTGATAGCCAATGTGGATGACACAGCCATGGTCAGACCTAATGGTGGGGCGGTGAGCCCTGGACTTCTCCTGGTGCCGGACTATGCCCGATCTCATGTGGCCAGAGCGCGTAGTCAGATCCTGGATGATGGGACACGAGGCGTAACTTTCACCAGGCTGGTGGCGGTCACTGATAGTCTAGGAGGCATATCCTTGGAGGGTCACACAAACCTCTATTTGATAGCCAATGTGGATGACATAGCCATGGTTAGACCTAATGGTGGGTGTTATGTTTCGGTAGCTGAGGAGTGCAGGTAAAAAAGGCAATACACCAGAGCAGTTGGAATCTATGAGATTGCAGTACCCTGACTAACCACCACAACTAGAGGCAGCCGTGGAGCGTTCCTACGTTGGTCCTAGACGCCTCGTCACAGCCTGAGAAACTAACTACACCTAAAGATAGAAATAGGAAAGCTATCTGCCCCGGAGCAGAACCCCAAAGATAATAGAAAGCCCCCAAACATGTAATGGCGGTTAGACAAGAGGAAATACTGACACAGACAGAAAATAGTATGAGCAAACGTTGAGGCCCAAACTAACTAAATAGAAAAGGATAGAAAACCCTGAAAAGCACCAACTCTACTAATTTCAAAAACACCTGAGATCACACGACCTCTACCACCTAAATTAGTTCTCTGGTGTAACAAAATAAAAACAGCAGCCACTGAAAAAAACTGGAAAAGCAAAAGTACAAAACTAAGTGGCTGAACAAACTGAGAGGGCAAAAGCCCCAGAGGGGACCCAGAAGGCCCCCACAGAAGTGCAGGACAAAATGCAAAAATACAGCAAAAACACAAAAGAAGAAAAAGACTTATCTGGAAGCAGGAGATGCAGACAAGACACAGCAGGCTACAAGGGAAACTGGAATGAAGGATTCAGACCAGAACAATTGATCACCGGCAACCCTGATGGGAAAATGACTCCCTTATATAAGACCAGTTCAGTAACACCTGATTCCCAGTCCTCACAATCTTCACTAGTACCGCTTGTAACCACCAGAGGGAGCCTCTGCTCAGAACTCATCTCAAACCCATTCACAACAGTACCCCCCCCTTGAGGAGGGGTCACCGAACCCTCATTTGAGCAACCAGGTCGGTCAGGATGAGTTCTATGATAAGCACGGATAAGTCTCCTAGCATGGATGTCCGAAGCAAACACCCAAGAATTGTCTTCCTGACCATAACCTCTCCATTTAACCAAATACTGGAGTTTCCGTCTAGAAAAACGAGAATCCAATATTTTCTCAACCACATACTCCAGATTGCCCTCAACCAAAACAGGGTCAGGAGGCACAGCAGCAGGAATCACTGGCTCAACAAACCTCTTCAACAAGGACTTGTGGAACACGTTATGGATCTTAAATGTCCCTGGAAGAAGCAAACGAAAAGAAACAGGATTAATAATCTCCATGATCTTATAAGGTCCAATGAACCTAGGCTTAAATTTAGGAGATGCTACTCTCATAGGAATATTCTTTGAGGACAACCAGACCAAGTCCCCCACTTTAAACCGAGGACCATCAGTCCTATGCCGATTAGCAAACCGCTGGGCCTTCTCCTGAGAGAGGGACAACCTCTCCACTACCTGGTCCCAAATCTGTTGCATACGCTCCACAACAGAGTCAACCCCTGGACAGACAGAAGCCTCCGTCTGTCCTGAAGAAAATCGAGGGTGAAACCCAGAATTACAGAAAAACGGAGACATCAAAGTGGCAGAGCTAGCCCTATTATTAAGAGCAAACTCAGCCAAAGGCAAAAAAGAGACCCAGTCATCCTGATCAGCAGACACAAAGCATCTAAGATAAGTCTCCAATGTCTGGTTTGTTCTCTCAGTTTGACCATTGGTCTGAGGATGAAATGCCGAGGAGAAAGACAATTGAACACCCAGTTTAGAACAAAAAGTCCTCCAAAATCTGGAAACAAACTGGACTCCTCTGTCAGACACAATGTTCTCAGGAATGCCGTGTAAACGAACCACGTGCTGAAGGAACAACGGCACCAATTAGAGGAGGAAGGCAACTTAGGTAATGGCACAAGATGTATCATTTTGGAAAACCTATCACAAATTACCCAGATGGTGGTCATTCTCTGAGAAACAGGAAGATCGGAAATGAAATCCATAGAGATATGGGTCCATGGTCTCTTGGGCACAGGCAATGGCATCAATAAACCACTAGAGCGAGAGCAAGGCTTGGAGCGAGAGCAAGTCCCGCAGGACTGCACAAATTCCCTGACATCACGAGACAAGGTAGGCCACCAAAAGGACCGACTAACCAAGTCTCTGGTACCAAAAATTCCGGGATGCCCAGCCAATGCGGAACAATGAATCTCAGACATCACACTCTTTTTCCATTGGTCCGGGACAAACAATTTTCCAACAGGGCAGCGCTCGGGCCTATCCTCCTGACACCCCTCCAGAGCAAGTCTCAAATTGGGCGAGATGGCGGAAAGAACTACACCCTCTTTCAAAATAACAGAAGGATCAGATAACTCAGGAGAGTCCGCAAGGAAACTCCTCGAGAGGGCATCCGCCTTAACATTCTTAGTGCCAGGAAGAAAGGAAACCACAAAATTAAAACGTGTGAAAACAAGGCCCACCTGGCCTGTCTAGGATTGAGTCGCTTGGCAGATTCCAGATAGACCAGATTCTTATGGTCAGTAAGGACCACCACCTGATGTTTGGCTCCCTCCAGCCAATGTCTCCACTCTTCAAAAGCCCACTTCATGGCCAATAACTCCCGATTACCCACGTCATAATTACGTTCAGTAGGAGAAAATTTTCGAGAGAAAAAGGCACAAGGGTTACTTTTAGAGGTCTCTGGATCTTTTTGGGACAAAACGGCACCTGCCCCAATTTCAGAGGCATCAACCTCCACCTGAAATGGCAGAGAAACATCAGGCTGCCGTAGAACAGGAGCAGAAGTGAATCTCTGCTTAAGTTCCTGAAATGCAGAGACTGCCTCAGGAGGCCAATTCACCACATCAGAACCCTTTCTGGTCAAATCAGTTAATGGTTTAACAATAACCGAGAAATTACCAATAAATTTACGATAAAAATTGGCAAAACCCAAAAATCTCTGAAGAGCCTTTAATGAAGTAGTGTTGGCCCAATCACAGATGGCCTGAACCTTGACCGGGTCCATTTCAATAACAGATGGGGACAAAATGAATCCCAGAAATGAGATCTCTGTACGCCAAAAAGACACTTTGATCCCTTCACATACAGAGCATTCTCTCTCAAAATCTGGAACACAGTTCGAACATGTTTCACATGAGAGTCCCAGTCATTAGAAAAAATAAAGATATCATCCAAATAAACAATCAGAAATTTGTCCACAAAATCCCTGAAAATGTCATTCATGAAGGACTGGAAGACGGAAGGAGCATTAGTGAGCCCAAAGGGCATCACTAGGTACTCAAAATGCCCTTCAGGGGTATTGAATGCCGTCTTCCATTCATCCCCGTGCTTAATGCGAATAAGGTTATACGCCCCCCTGAGGTCAAGCTTGGTAAACCAAGTAGCATTTTTCACCCTGGAAAACAGGTCAGAAATCAAGGGTAACGGGTATTGATATTTCACAGTAATATTGTTCAAGAGACGATAATCAATACACGGCCTTAATGAACCATCTTTTTGGCCACAAAGAAAAAACCGGCACCTAAGGGTGAAGAGGATGGTCTGATATGACCCTTCTCCAATGATTCCTGATATAAGACCGCATAGCGTCATGTTCAGGTACAGACAAGTTAAAAAGGCGACCTTTAGGGAATTTACTACCCGGCACTAATTCAATAGCGCAGTCATAGCTCCTATGGGGAGGCAAGGATGCAGATTTACTTTCGCTAAACACATCAGAAAAATCAATCAAAAAGTCAGGAACATCCTGAGCCTGGGGGGAGGCAGAAAAAACAGGAGTGTTGGTATTAACACATTGGCAGCCCCAACTGGTTACAGACACAGATTTCCAATCCAAAACAGGATTATGAGACTGTAACCAAGGGAAACCCAGCACTATAATGTCATGCAGATTATACAGAACCAAAAATTTGCAGCACTCCTGATGATCAGGTTCAACCCTCATTATCACCTGAGTAGAGAACTGAGGTTTATTCTCAGCCAAAGGGGTAGAATCGATCCCCAGTAGGGGAATAGACTTCTGTAGGGGTATCAAGGGAAATCCACAACGTTTAGCAAAATCATAATCCATCAGGTTAATAGCTGCTCCAGAATCAACGAAAGCCTGAGCAGAAAATGAGGACAGAGAGCATATCAGAGTGACAGTTAATAAAAACTTAGTCTGAACACTACCCAAGACAACTGAGCGTGCAAAACGTCTTCCCCGCTTAGGGCAGACTGAAATAGCATGAGAGGCATCACCACAGTAGAAACATAACCCATTGCGCTTTCGAAACTCATGACGCTGTGCCCCAGACACCACTCCATCACACTGCATGGGCACAGAAGCTGGTTCACAAGGCAACACTATTCCACGCATACTTCTCCGCTCACGCAAACGTCTGTCAATTTGAATCGCTAATGACATAGAATCATTGAGACCAGAGGGGACAGGGAATCCCACCATAACATCCTTACATTATCCGACAGACCCTTCCGGAAAAGGGCCGCCAAAGCGTCGTCATTCCATTTGGTCAGGACTGCCCACCTACGGAATCTCTGACAGTATAACTCAGCGTCATCAAGCCCCTGATTTAATGCCAACAAGGCTTTTTCAGCTTGATCAGTGACATTAGGCTCATCGTACAATAACCCCAAAGCCGAAAAAATGCATCAACATCACTCAAAACAGGATCCCCAGGTAGTAGGGAAAAAGCCCAATCCTGAGGATCGCCGCGCAGGAGAGAGATGATAATTTGAACCTGCTGCGCTGCGTTTCCTGAGGACTTAGATTTTAAGGCAAAAAACAATTTACAATTATTTTTGAAATTCTGAAACTTGGCTCGATCCCCTAAAAACAAATCTGGCATGGGGATCCTAGGTTCCACAACAGGCAACCTAGCAAGATAGGGAGCAATACTCCGAACCTCAGTGGCAAGCTGATCCACACGGCCAGACAACTGTGCAAACTCCATTGGGAGAAAAGATCCTCCCCAGCACCCAGAGATACAGAGGGAAAAAAAAAAAAAAAAATGCAACAAACAGAAAAATATCTCTGACAACTCTGACAACCTTTTTTCTTTCACAATATTTTTCCCTTCTGTGAGTACCATACAAATTTCAATTTTTGGCCGGTGATACTGTTTTGTTTCGGTAGCTGAGGAGTGCAGGTAAAAAAGGCAATACACCAGAGCAGTTGGAATTATGAGATTGCAGTACCCTGACTAACCACCACAACTAGAGGCAGGCGTGGAGCGTTCCTACGTATGGTCCTAGACGCCTCGTCACAGCCTGAGAAACTAACTACACCTAAAGATAGAAATAGGAAAGCTATCTGCCCGGAGCAGAACCCCAAAGATAATAGAAAGCCCCCAAACATGTAATGGCGGTTAGACAAGAGGAAATACTGACACAGACAGAAAATAGAATGAGCAAACGCTGGGGCCCAAACTATCTAAATAGAAAAGGACAGGAAGGGACTTACTGCAATCCCAGAAAACCCTGAAAAACACCAACTCTACTAATTTCAAAATCACCTGAGATCACACGACCTCTACCACCTAAATTAGTTCTCTGGTGTAACAAAATAAAACAGCAGCCACTGAAAAAAACTGGAAAAGCAAAAGTACAAAACTAAGTGGCTGAACAAACTGAGAGGCAAAAGCCCCCGAGGGGACCCTGAAGGCCCCCACAGAAGTACAGGACAAAATGCAAAAATATAGCAAAAACACAAAAGAGAAAAGCTTATCTGAAGCAGGAGATGCAGACAAGACACAGCAGGCTACAAGGGAAACTGGAATGAAGGATTCAGACCAGAACAATTGATCACCGGCAACCCTGATGGGAAAATGACTCCCTTATATAAGACCAGTCAGTAACACCTGATTCCCAGTCCTCACAATCTTCACTAGTACCGCTTGTAACCACCAGAGGGAGC
>JARQOD010005145.1:0-49825 GCA_033576555.1 Oophaga sylvatica | reverse complement strand
TATTTTGGTGTGGGTTTTTCGGAGGTCACATTATTTCACATATCTCGTTGTTCACCATTAATGATTCTTATTCCCGGAAATTTCCCTTTTTACAGTTAATTTTTATTTTTGGGTTCACCTATTAATATTCTTAATCTTTTCCGATGTGCACAGTTCGATTTTTTTGTTGCCAATTGAGACACATGACACATTTATTGCAATTTTTAGTTTTATTATTTTTTTGGCCTTTTCCCGGGTTTTATATTTTTTACCCTAGCTTCCCCGCTGCATCATATGGTAATATTATAAACTTTTCTGTATATGGTTAAATTGATAAGATGCGAGTGTGGAGTTTTAGTATAGCTTTTAACTCTTTTTTTAAATATTTTTTAATTATAATTTTTATATTTTGAGCCATTTGTTAAAAAGGGAAATTTCATTCATATGGTTTTGGGTTTTTGGTTTTTTTTCTTCCCCTGTCACCGGTTTTCCCCTTCCACACCCGGGGTTTTTTTTTGGGAAAAAATATGGTAAAGGGCCCAGGTTTTTCACCCCCAAAGGGGAAAAGTACAGATTCGGAAACGTATACCGTACCGAAAAATTTTTTTATTTATGTCCTGAGTTGCCCATGTGTCTTTTCTATTGGGGGGCCCAAACTAGGGGAAAAAGCAAGTTTTAGTAGCATAAAGCCGCCCAGGATGGTATGACGGATTTCCGTACCAGACCTTTTCGCGATAGGGGTCTTTCTGTCAACCAATTAGGGTACGGGGTGATTTATGATTGCCTGACTAACGGGGGGGGGTTTGGGTTTACCCTTCTAAAAAAAAGGGAAACTTATGGGGATAAACCAAAAGGCAAATATTGAGTATAAGGCCGGTTAAAACACACAACCCCCAAAAAATTGGACCTTTTTAGTCGGTTTAACGGCCCAAAATGAAATGAAAGACATCCCTGGCATTCATTTTCTACAAAGTGGGATTTTGTCATCTGACCGTAGTTGTAACATCCGTTTTTACATCCGACTTGCGAGATTTTTTCGAGGCTTGCAAAGGGCATATAAGGATCCAAAATTATTTAAATCACAAAGAAAAAATGATTATACACATAGAACCCTTATATAATATTTTAGTCATTGTCAATTTTTAAAAAATATTTTAGTTCATACACTTCTAATACTGTAATAGACGCAATTCAATTGCCGGCTTTTTGGGGAAATAAGACCCAACATGAAATACAATGGGTTTTCTAAGTTAACCATGTCATTTCTGGTTTTATTTGGTTTTTTAAATTAAATTACAGTGCCCACAAGTAGTATTTAACCCCTGCAGATTTAGCTGGTTTCAATCGGAATTAAAATTGGCATTGGGGCATTTGTCTTAGATCACCTGGGAAAGTGGGAAATGCACTGCAGCAAAAAAATTTAATTTTTTTTTTTTTTTTAAAAAACGTTAAAAGTTAATTCAGAGTGTCATTTATTATTCAACCCCTCAAACCACAAGACTTCTGTTTGGTCCCCCTAAAGTTTTAAGAAGTAGTTCAGGCACCAAGAATAATGAGCTTCACATGTGTGGATTAATGATCTCTTTTGCCAGCCTTTTCTGACTATTTAAGACCCTTCCCAAACTTGTGAACAGCACTCATACATGGTCAACATGGGAAAGACAAAGGAGCATTCCAAGGCCATCAGAGACAAGATCGTGGAGGGTCACAAGGCTGGCAAGGGGTACAAATCCCTTTCCAAGGAGTTGGGCCTACCTGTCTCCACTGTTGGGAGCATCATCCGTAAGTGGCAGGCTTATGGATCTACTGTTAGCCTTTCACGGCCTGGACAGCCTTTGAAAGTTTCCTCCCGTGCCGAGGCCAGGCTTGTCTGAAGAGTCAAGGCTAACCCAAGGACAACAAGGAAGGAGCTCCGGGAAGATCTCATGGCAGTGGGGACATTGGTTTCAGTCAATACCATAAGTAACGTACTCCACTGCAATGGTCTCCGTTCCAGACAAGCCCGTAAGGTACCTTTACTTTCAAAGCGTCATGTCAAGGCTCGTCTACAGTTTGCTCATGATCACTTGAAGGACTCTGAGACAGACTGGTTCAAGGTTCTATGGTCTGATGAGACCAAGATCGAGATCTTTGGTGCCAACCACACACGTGACGTTTGGAGACTGGATGGCACTGCATACGACCCCAAGAATATCATCCCTACAGTCAAGCATGGTGGTGGCAGCATCATGCTGTGGGGCTGTTTCTCAGCCAAGGGGCCTGGCCATCTGGTCCGCATCCATGGGAGGATGGATAGCACGGCCTACCTGGAGATTTTGGCCAAGAACCTACGTTCCTCCATCAAGGATCTTAAGATGGGTCGTAATTTCATCTTCCAACAAGACAACGACCCAAAGCACACAGCCAAGAAAACCAAGGCCTGGTTCAAGAGGGAAAAAGTCAAGGTGTTGGAGTGGCCTAGTCAGTCTCCTGACCTTAACCCAATTGAAAACTTGTGGAAGGAGCTCAAGATTAAAGTCCACATGAGACACCCAAAGAACCTAGATAACTTGGAGAAGATCTGCATGGAGGAGTGGGCCAAGATAACTCCACAGACCTGTGCCGGCCTGATGAGGTCTTATAAAAGAGGATTATTAGCTGTAATTGCAAACAAGGGTTATTCTACGAAATATTAAACATAGGGGTTGTATAATAATTGACCCACACTTTTATGTTTAAAATTTATTAAAATTCAACTGAGCAACATAACTTTTTGGTTTGTAAGATTTATGCTTCTGTTAATAAATCCTACTCTCATTTGCAGTTTGAAGGCTCTAACTTATTTGCATCTTATCAAACCAGCTAAATCTGCAGGGGGTTGAATACTACTTGTAGGCACTGTATATGAGTGTATGTGTGCAAAATTGCAGACATGTAGGGGTTAATTAAAGGTGTAAATTCGTTGAAAAAAAATGCATGGGCTCCCGCTGTATTTTCTCCACCAGACAGACAAAGCAAGCGAGTGGGGGCAAATAATAATAGCCCAGGGAGGGTGCATTTATTTTGTGCCCCCTGGCTACTAACATCTGCCCTCAGACACCCCAGAAAAGGCAAATCTATAATTAGATTCGCCCTTTCTGGCACTTTGCCTGTCTATTCCCATTGCCCTGTAGCGGTGGCGAATGGGTTAATAAGTGGTTAAAGCCACCTTGCAATTGAAAGGTGACTTTAAGCCAGGTTAATAATTGAGAGCTGTCAATTAGACAACTATCAATTATTAATCCTATTGTATGAAATAAAAATCAAACACACACACTTTAATAAAAATCATTTTAATGAAATAAGCAAACAGTTTTTGACCATCATTTATCTTCCTGCTAAAACCATTTCCTGTAATAAAAATAAAATAAAAAAGCAAAATGATTCTTACCTATCCGATGCACAGTCAGGTCCCACGCTGTAATCCATCAGAAAGGGTTAACAGTTTACAGCTAGCAGGCAGCTAATGCTGCCTGCTGAGCTGTTACAACCTGAATGAATAAGTTCCTCTCCCGGCAAAAGGAGAGGAAGTGATTAATGTGTGAAGCTTAATTGATTTCTTCCCACTTTCACTTCAGGTCAGGTCACCGGACACTATATTCCTCCATACAGTATTATGACCACCACATAGTGCGCCATACAGAATAATGAGCCCCATATAATGCTCCATACAAAATAGACTCCATATGATGCTCCATAGCCTATATGATGCCCCATAAATAATGAACCCCATATGATTCTCCAGTATATGATGGACACATGGATGATGCTCCAGTGTATGATGGGTCAAAATCAAGCTCCATATATAATGGTCCCCATTATTAATGTTCCAGCGTGTAATGGGCCACATAAATGCTGCTCCAGTGTCTGATGTTCCCCATTTACAATGCTTCAGTATATGATGGGTCCCATGGATGCTGCTCCAGTGTTATGGGCCAAAATCATGCTCCATATATAATGGGCTCAATTATTCATGATCCAGTGTATATTGGGCCCCGTAAATCCAGCTGCAGTGTCTGCTGTCCCCCATTTACAATGCTTCAGTATATGATGGGCCCCACGGCTGCTGCTCCTGTATATGATGGGCCTCATGACTGCTGCTCCTGTATATGATGGGCCCCATGGCTGCTGCTCCAGTGTGTTATGGTCCCAAATGTGCACTGTGCACTGCTCTACTCTGCCCTTCTCAGCGTCGCCATCTTACTGGTCTCTGCACTTGGACTGTTTAGGCAGAGGGAGTACAGACTTGAGGTAATTTCCCTCTGTAACCTTAATTTTACTGTCAGGAAACGTGGAAGACGTCACAGCGGTGGAGCATGGAGAGGTAAGTATTGTAAGTGCTGTGGCCCTTAGCAAGCAGGGGTGGCCGACTAGTGGGCAACGGCACTGGCACAGGGCCCCTCATAGTACGCAGGTGCGTCTGATGGCGTGAGGGCCCATGCCACTGACAGAGACAAATGTTTGTACTATGAGGGGCCCTGTGCCAGTGCCGTTGCCCACGAGTTGGCCCCCCCACCTGCTCAGTAAACCTGCACTTGCCCGTGTGCGCCAGGTGCTGACGCAGCACCTGTTGGGGGCTATTTTTATGTTTTGTAGTTCGGCCACGCTTGCAAGTGTGTGGCACACCATGATTTTGGTTGCCACAGAGACCTTGACTCCCTCCAGGGGGTAGTGATGTCATGCCTGAAATCAAGGAAGGATCCCTTTAACAGATGCACAGCATATACCTTTCATACTCCGTACCAGAAGCAGGAGATACAACACCTTATTTCAAGAGAGCTCCTCGAGAGGGGAGGAGTTAGTGAGTGTGGCTGGAGGGACATGAGAGGAGAGACGTGTGGATACAAATTGGTGAAAAGAGGGGCTATAGAGAGCTCACTCCCCAGGTCTGAGCACCAGAAACCAGACCCCGGAGTCTGAGGAGGATGAGTGGGTGAATTTAACTACCAGCAGCAGAATCCAGAGGACAGAAGACAGCAGGTCCTCTGTCCCAATTAGGACTCTTCTACAAATCAGCAGCAGCACATGTGAGCAGGAGACTCCATAGCTGAGTCATTCCTTAAGCTGGCTACAGCTGCCTGTTATGATTCTGAAGTTCCATCTAGACAAGAGACAGAGAGAGAGGAACTTGTACGGAGCTTATAGCAGCCAGTGCCTCAGAGAACAGCGCTAGAAAGGAGACATCACATCCCACCTGAAATAAGTGGAGTCCAAATTGCTTTCAGGCCAACCGACTACCGCACCATCTGTAGTCAATGCCCTGTATACTTTGCCTGCAAAAACTGTGAGGAACGCTTTGGAAACTGCATCTGACTGTGTCTTCTGAAGTCCTTCCTGTTGCACACAGTCCACTCAGCTACCACACAATTCTGCAAAGCAGGAAAGTGAACTGTAGAACTACAGTCCAGCTGTAGATATTGTTGTGTCAATTGTTCAGCTCCGTATCTATTTACGGAGAAAAACTGTTAGCCAGAGGCCCAGTCTGGCTAACACCCAATTCTGCTAAGCACCAAAGTGAACTGTATAAGTACAGCACAGCTGTGTATTCCTGATGACATATTCACATCTATATTTGAAGATGTCGAAAGGGAGGAGCCAAAGTCCAACGCTCTTCAACATTTACATCAACGAGCTGGCTACCGCTCTGGAATCTTCCACAGCACCAGGTCCCACCTTCCACGATGCCCAGGTGAAAATCCTGCTGTATTCAGATGACCTGCTGCTTCTGTCACCAACCGAGAAAGGACTCCAAGACAACCTGAAAATCTTAGCGAAATTCAGCTCCACCTGGGCACTACCGGTCAACCTAAAGATAACTAATATCATGGTGTTCCAGAGGAGAAAGAGAAAATCAGACCAGCACCCTCAACAACTGCGCCCTTACAGGAACAGACAAATATACCTATCTGGGTCTAGAGATTCACCAGTCAGGGAGCTTCAAACATGCCATAGAGACCCTGAAAGACAAGGCTTGTAAAACCTTCTATGGCATCCGAAGGAAACTCTACCATCTGAAGCCACCAGTGAGGGTCTGGTTAAAAATTTTCGACTCTGTCATCGCCCCAATCCTCCTGTATGGCAGCTAAGTCTGCGGTCCTCACACCTACCCAGACTGGTCAAAGTGGGATTCCAGCCCAACAGAAATATTCCACCTGGAATTCTGCAAATACCTTCCCCAAGTCCATCGGAGCACCCCCAACAGTGCTTGCCGGGCCGAGCTGGGCAGATTCCCTCTACACCTAACGGTTCTAAAGAGGGCACTGTCATTCCAGGCTCCCCTACATAGGAGCAATCCAAGCTCCCATCACCATAAAGCCTGCCCCTGACACATGTAGGTGAAACAAAAAACCAGGACCCTCGGAACAGCCCACCCAAACCCAACCTGACCAGAACACCAATCACAACAACCTGACAAAAGCCCGAATCAGGAAAATGATAGAAGAAGGCCAGGAGAGGTATGTCAGTGACTGGAAGAACGACATCATTAGCTCACAGAAACTGACCATGTACCGGAGTCTACAGAGAGACTAAAGACTGGCCCCATACCTGGAGAAACTCAAAGAACCCAAGAGACCGCAAGATCCTGAGCCAATATAGACTCACACAGTCTGGCCATCGAATCCGGCCGACACAGGCAGAGCTACAAGCCCATGGAGGAAAGACTATTCCAACACTGTGACCAGGAGGCCATAGAGGACGAAACTCACTTCTTGCTACACTGCTCCAAATACTCAGCAGTGAGGGACACTCACTTCAGGAAAGTCTCACATCTCTTCCCAGATTTCATCACCATGAAGGAGGAAGAGAAAACATATATCCTGCTGGGGGAAGAAGAGAGAGCAGCGGAGAAAGCAGCACAGTATGTGAGCGAATGTCATAGACTACGAGAAAGAGAACTATGATATGCCATGGACTTCTATAGCCCCCACCCCGGATCTGCCCACGTCCCCCCATCCACCTTCCCTATGCATGGACTTCTATAGCCCCCACCCTTCAACTGCCCCCAACCATTGCTCTTACAGCCCTCATCCTGGATCTGCCCCTATCCACCTTTCCTACAGGCCCTACCCAACATCCCTACAGTCCCTATCCCTATTCCCTTTTGTACACTTGCTTTGGCAAAACTAATGTGTATTTAGTCCTGTCAATAAAGAGTCTTTGAATCTTGAATCAGATGGTGCAACAAGGACACCCACCTTTAGGGCAGGAGATACCTGGTATGGGAGAACTGAGTGGGCATTGCAGAGCTGCAAAATATGATATATCTGTGAAATAAGCAGCCCAAAATTGCTGACCCAAACAATAATTTTCAGTCTAGGCCTACAATTAACCAGCCAAACCACATAACAGCTGCAGCAGGCCGTGTTTGGCCATCATGTCCAATGGCCCCCACTTTTCAGGCTCCTGTTCCTTTTTTGCAATGATCCAGCTGCCATGTTTGATCCTTCGACCTAGTATGGTCCATCGGCCGGTAACCCTTAGACTTTCCAAACGCAACGTGGCAACAGGTTTCTAACACAATTCTTTAGGTATATAGAAAAGTTTGGTCAGGGTTTCAAGAACATTTATGGCTGCAGTTTAAAAAATCAACATTTTATTCTTAACACACAGACCTATTAAACCTGTCTAAAGATATTTTTCATCTTTTTTGGTTAGTTAATGTTTGTATTGTTCACAAAGCATATACAAATCTAAATCTCAGACTGTTTTGCCACACTGTTGTGAATGGGTTTGAGATGAGTTCTGAGCAGAGGCTCCCTCTGGTGGTTACAAGCGGTGCTAGTGAAGATTGTGAGGACTGGGAATCAGGTGTTACTGACTGGTCTTATATAAGGGAGTCATTTTCCCATCAGGGTTGCCGGTGATCAATTGTTCTGGTCTGAATCCTTCTTTCCAGTTTCCCTTGTAGCCTGCTGTGTCGTGTCTGCATCTCCTGCTATCAGATAAGACATTTTTTTCTTTTGTGTTTTTGCTATATTTTTGCATTTTGTCCTGCACTTCTGTGGGGGCCTTCAGGGTCCCCTCCGGGGGCTTTTGCCCTCTCAGTTTGGTTCAGCCACTGAGTTTTGTACTTTTGCTTTTTCCAGTTTTTTCAGTGGCTGCTGTTTTGATTTTTTTACACCAGAGAACTAATTTAGGTGGTAGAGGTCGTGTGATCTCAGGTGATTTTGAAATTAGTAGAGTTGGTGCTTTTCAGGGTTTTCTGGGATTGCAGTAAGTACCCTTCCTATCCTTTTCTATTTAGATAGTTTGGGCCCCAGCGTTTGCTCATACTATTTTCTTTCTGTGTCAGTATTTCCTCTTGTCTAACCGCCATTACATGTTTGGGGGCTTTCTATTATCTTTGGGGTTCTGCTCCGGGGCAGATAGCTTTCCTATTTCTATCTTTAGGTGTAGTTAGTTTCTCAGGCTGTGACGAGGCGTCTAGGACCAACGTAGGAACGCTCCACGGCTGCCTCTAGTTGCGGTGGTTACTCAGGGTACTGCAATCTCATAGATTCCAACTGCTCTGGTGTATTGCCTTTTTTACCTGCACTCCTCAGCTACCGAAACATAACAGTATATTTCAATAACAGATGGGGACAAAATGACTCCTTATATAAGACCAGTCAGTAACACCTGATTCCCAGTCCTCACAATCTTCACTAGCACCGCTTGTAACCACCAGAGGGAGCCTCTGCTCAGAACTCATCTCAAACCCATTCACAACACCACACACAAGGTATATAGTATACTTAAAATATTATAAATCTCTTATTTAATTCATGAGGCACACAATCTGGCTGAAAGGCTCAGTATGGATTACACAAGAATCTCACAATTTTGTTGATGGAGGAGGGGGGGTGGATCAGCCCAGATAGGGAGGTTGCAATAATGCCATATGTTGAGGTTTCTAATGTACGTTAAGCAGCTGCAAATGGTTTAAGTCGAGAAGTCTTAGAAAAAGTAGGCCCAAAAAAGGGCTACTGTATCACAAGCTAAAAGGTATATATAGTCTATTGAAAAAATTCTAAATCTCTGTAGATATTTCAAGAGGCAGACACAGACGCTCACAGGCTCAGTCGGGATTACACAAGAATATGAAAAGATCCGCAAGAAAGAATCACACATGTTGGCCAAGGTTCACAGTGTCAATGATGCTAAATAATTTGTGGGGGAGGACCACTTTGTGCAAAATAGGGTACTGTTTCAAAAGCGTCCAGCTGTATACAGTCTAGGGGTCATTGAAATCTCCGTATCTATTTACGTAGTAACAGACAGACGCTCACAGCCTCTGTATGGATTACACCAGAATCCACAAAGTTGACAAACTGTACTGTATCATAAGCGTACAACTGTATACAGTGTTGGGCTCATTTTAAATCTTTGGATATATTTCAGTCTCTGTAAGCCTGTCCATAATCTCCCCTACAGTAAAGAAGATGGATACAAGTACACATTGAAAGTACAGTGTGTGAGACAGTGAAGGAATATGTGTTGAATGGGGTGTACATTTCACCTAGGTATAAGGGAAATGTGTGGCTTTGTAAACCTAGTGGTAGAGAAAGGTCACTACACCTTGCATTCATTACACACTTGCAGCTCAGGCCTGAAACTACTCAGGTCTTAATTAGGAGACCAGAAGTAGGTGTCTGCAAACACAATCTGGGAGCTGTCTTTAGTCTGGACACAGGGAGGTTGTCCTGGCACAAAGAAGCAGTCTCCAGGATTGGGAGCTGTCTTTAGCCTGGACACAGGGAGGTGTCCTGGCACATGGAAGCAGTCTCCAGGATTGGGAGCTGTCTTTAGCCTGGACACAGGGAGGTGTCCTGGCACATGGAAGCAGTCTCCAGGATTGGGAGCTGTCTTTAGTCTGGACACAGGGAGGTGTCCTGGCACAAAGAAGCAGTCTCCAGGAGTGTGAGCTATCTCAGTCGGGGTGCAGGAGGTACCCCGGACACAGGAGTAGTCTCAGTGAGAATCCGTGCGAATAGCAGCTGAATCGGAGTGGATCTCTCTCAAGTCTGGACGTTGGATGTGCCTTCAGACACAAGGAGGAGTATCTGTGAAACTCCATACTGGTAACATATATGATATGTGTTGTGTTGGGCCAGGCTGGTAGAGCCGGGACCCGGATAGACAGGGAAATCGATCTATGTGTAATTAGTGGCTAGACAAGCCCAGGTTTTCTGTTTATGATTTGTTTTATCTGTTTGCTGTGGACTTTAATAAAGCTGGTTGCGGCCAGTTTTCACCAGAACTGCTGTCTGAATGAACTGTTTCCGTGCCATTCTGTCTACCCAGACAGCGATCCTAGAGCTAAATCCCCTGGAATGCTACAATTGGCGGAGAATGCTGGGGCAGCGCAGTGGCTGATACAGTTAGTGCTGGAGTGTGCATGCAGCACAGAGGCTTAGAGACAGCAATAAAGGTGAAGTCTGTTGAAATAGCAGCAGAGAAAAAAAAAAAGTGTGTCAGCAGAAACGTCTGTTTGGAGCAGTCTTGGAGAGACAGTGGCCCTGATAGGGTCTGCAGAGAGAAAATGTATGCACAGCAAAACTGAACTTGTTGTGAAAATGACTGTGGAATGTGCAGCAGCAAAAGAAAAGTCTGTGGAGCAGTCTTAAAGAGACAGGAGCCCTAATAGACTTTGCAAAGAAAAAAAAAAAAAAAGTGTCTGCACAGCAGAGCTGAATTTTTCTATGGAAAAGACTGTAGAGTGTGTATGTCTTGAGTGAAGACTGCCATTGTTGAGACAGAGAAGTCTGACAGCATGGATGACAGCATGGAGGCGCTGTTTGAACAAATGGCACAAGTTAATGTGCAACATAAAACTGCCGTGGTTGAGACAGATAAGTCCGGCAGTATGAAGGAGCTCATTGAGTACCTGGTACAGGCCCAGCGATGCATGCAGCAGAGCATGGAGCAGCAGCGCCTGCAGCACCAGCAGCGCATGCAGCAGGCCCAGCAGCAATTCCTGCAGCAGCAGCAGGAGAATAACCGGTTGATTCTTGAGCGGATGGCAGCACAAAAAAAGGATTTCGGTGCCGCGTCCCGAAGTAATGTTGTGAAGGCACCTGACTTGTCCGCTGTAAAGAAGGCGGTAAGACGGTCCCTGAAAAAGATGACACCTCGTGATGATGTGGAGGTGTATCTCACTAGATTTGAGGAACTGGCAGAGAAGGAGAATCTGCCCCTATCTGAGTGGGCCATGATGATCGCACCCTATTTGATTGGAGTGCCCCAGGTGGCCTATGCTGACCTGAACGAGCAGGACAGCCAAGATTATGCCAAGCTGAAAGCGGAGATTCTTGCCCGGCTGGGTGTTGCGGTGACAGCCCGTGCCAGGGGAGTTCGTGACTGGAGATACAGTTGGGAGTCTGCAGTCAGCAAACCTGATTATGGAGTTGAAAAGGTGATGGTGAACCGCTACACCCGAGCACGTCCTTCTGAGGTACAGCCGTCTGAGAGGTCGTCACTTCAGAGTTCCCGGACGCTGAACTCTCGCGGTAAGAGCGTTCCAGCTGTAGGGGACATATGGGAGGGTGATTGTGGTGGACAGTGTTGGAGATGTCGTGAAATTGCAGCCGGCTGTCCAATAGAGGGGGAGCCTATGTGTTGTGATGTTGGCGGATCCCTCTCTCCCTGCGCAGAACCTGTGTGTGTGTCCACCTCAGCCGAAGAGACTGGACCACAGGTGTCCCCGGTGGTTGTAAATGACTGCCCAGCACAGGCCCTCTTGGACTCAGAGAGTCCAGTGACTTCCGTATGTGACAACCTGATTGATAGGGAATTCATCCCTGATAAGCACCTGAGTGTGGTGTGCATCCGTGGAGACACCAAAGTCTACCCAGAGACTGCCGTGGACTTGGTCCCTAAACTCGGAGAGGTTTCATATGAAGTGGGGGTAGTGAAGAGCCTGGTGCACCCCGTCATATTGGGTAATGACTTTCCCCGATCTGAGGATCTCTGGGGGAAAAATGTTTCTGATGGACAGTGTGATGAAGCTCCTATTGAGGGTGCGCAGTCCCAAGGGGCGGAACACAATGCTAGTGGGCCGTTAAATTTATGTGATAATGATGATGATGATGATGATCATGATAATGATGATGACCATGATAATGATGATGATGATCATGATAATGATGATGACCATGATAATGATGCTGATGCTGATAATGATAGTGATGATGATCATGATAGTGATGATGATACTGATCATAGTCATGATAATGATATTGATAATAATGATGACTGTGATAGTGATGAAATTCCTTTGCAGGTGATGTTGGGAGACGAGGATGGTGGTTCTCGGGAACCGAGTGTCCCTGACGTGCCTGTGTCCTGTGACAATTTTGAGAGTGAGCAGTGGCGAGACCCCACTCTTAAAACGGCACAGGAAAATATGATTGTTCTAAATGAAGTTTCCCAGGAGCCTGACTCTGAGGAGAGGTTTCCTCATGCTGCCATGAACAATAGCCTGTTGTATAGGGACACTGAAGTCCAGGGAGAGGTCGTGAGTCAGCTCCTAGTACCTGAACTATATAGAAGTATAGTGCTGGGGTTGTCACATAGTCACATACTTGAGGGACCAGATGGTACAGTTGATGTTGTGGATGACATGTTGGCTAAGGTTCCAGATCAGGATGTGAATGGGAATGAATTGTATACCCCTGAAAGTGAGAATGAGAATGAGAAAGTAGATGTGCTAAAGAAAGTTCAGGGGGAATTAGAGAAAGGTGAAAAACCCCCTTTACCTTCTGTGATAGTTGGTGACACATGGTCAGTGCACCAGGGACAGGAGGTACGTGAGTTTATGAAGAAGAGTCAGCAGAAGTGTTCTGATGTGCCGGGTCGTACTTTTCTGGCCAGGCACTATATCGAAACTGAGCCCGGCCCTAAGGTCAAGATGAAACCGTGCAGGATACCCGAGGCCCGCAGAGAGTATAGGCCTGGGAGGGTACAGGGTAGTGCGGATGCTTCAGATGAAGAGAAAGTTGATGTTGGCTATGACTCAGGTGACGATACAAATGGCAGTGGTGAAGATGAAGCTGATGAGGGCCATGACTGGTCCAGAGTTCACTGTCTCTGTTGGATTGTTGACCAGCCCTCCGGTCTGGATGACCAGCCCTCCGGTCTGGAGAAGAGGGAGGGGATATGTGAGACAGTGAAGGAATATGTGTTGAATGGGGTGTACATTTCACCTAGGTATAAGGGAAATGTGTGGCTTTGTAAACCTAGTGGTAGAGAAAGGTCACTACACCTTGCATTCATTACACACTTGCAGCTCAGGCCTGAAACTACTCAGGTCTTAATTAGGAGACCAGAAGTAGGTGTCTGCAAACACAATCTGGGAGCTGTCTTTAGTCTGGACACAGGGAGGTGTCCTGGCACAAAGAAGCAGTCTCCAGGATTGGGAGCTGTCTTTAGCCTGGACACAGGGAGGTGTCCTGGCACATGGAAGCAGTCTCCAGGATTGGGAGCTGTCTTTAGCCTGGACACAGGGAGGTATCCTGGCACATGGAAGCAGTCTCCAGGATTGGGAGCTGTCTTTAGTCTGGACACAGGGAGGTGTCCTGGCACAAAGAAGCAGTCTCCAGGAGTGTGAGCTATCTCATCGGGGTGCAGGAGGTACCCCGGACACAGGAGTAGTCTCAGTGAGAATCCGTGCGAATAGCAGCTGAATCGGAGTGGATCTCTCTCAAGTCTGGACGTTGGATGTGCCTTCAGACACAAGGAGGAGTATCTGTGAAACTCCATACTGGTAACATATATGATATGTGTTGTGTTGGGCCAGGCTGGTAGAGCCGGGACCCGGATAGACAGGGAAATCGATCTATGTGTAATTAGTGGCTAGACAAGCCCAGGTTTTCTGTTTATGATTTGTTTTATCTGTTTGCTGTGGACTTTAATAAAGCTGGTTGCGGCCAGTTTTCACCAGAACTGCTGTCTGAATGAACTGTTTCCGTGCCATTCTGTCTACCCAGACAGCGATCCTAGAGCTAAATCCCCTGGAATGCTACAAGTGATTGCCGAAATATTGGTAATTATTTACTAATAATAATTAGGCTAAAACTTCCAGGTACAATTATGACAGGCGATGCTGACACTCAATTACTTTATGTGTGGAGACAGTGCAAACGGTTCTTTGTGAATAAAGTGTTGCTGTATCGCAGTTACGTCTATCCCATCGATGTTATTTGTCTGTATCAAATTGTGATGCCAAGGGGAGATCTAGACATGGTCCTCACTGCCTATCATGATCAGCCTGGTCAGTTTGGAGTGCAAAAGACAGAAGCCACAGGCCGTAGGCGACTCTATTGGATTGGCAGGAGAGGAGACATTTAAAAATGGTGCCACGAATATCAGACGTCTGTGACTAGGAAAAGTGTGAAAGATGATCACCTGAAACCGCCACTGCATCCAATTGTGAGTCGACGTCCATTAGAAATGGTAGCCAATGCCATTGAGCATCGGAAGGTAGAGCCCAGCAGGACAGGCCTTAGCTAAGTCTTAACCAGCATGGATCAGTTAACAAAATTGGTAGTGGCTGTCCCGGTGAATGATTTCACTGCCCAGACTCCACAGCTGTGGAGCAGGGAGAGGTAACTATTGTGAGTGCTGGGGCCATTAAGAAGCAGGGGGGGCCCTGTCACGGACGCCAGCACTGGCAAAGGGCCCTCATAGTACGCCCGTGTGTCTGACGGCGAGTGGGCCCATCCCACCGTCAGAGACACTTTTTTGTACTATGAGGGACCCTGTGCCAGTGCTGTCGCCCCAGAGTGGGACTCCCCACCTACTCAGGGCATCGGCACTAGCCTGGGGCACCAGGAGGTGACCCCGGCCCTGTGTGGGGGGCAGCCCAGATAGAGAGGTGGCAAAAAGTTACATAGGTTGAGGTGTATGCTGGACGTTCTACAGCTGAAAATGGAGGAATTGGAGAAGTCAGAGGAAGACGAGGACAAAACGAGCCATTTTGCTGACAACCTGTGTGTCAAGAGGGGAAGGTGGGACAAAATCCTTTGAAACTCATGCATGATTCATTTTAATAAAGGTTAGATCATCAACATTTTCTGTTGACAGCCAGGTCCTTCTTTCTGTCAGTATTGATCCACCAGCACTAAAGACTCTTTCTGATAGCACACTACCAGCAGGGTAAGCGAGCTCCTGTAAAGCATATTGTGCCAATTCAGGTCAGGTGTCCAGTTTACTGGCCCAGTAGTGAAAGGGGAATGACGGGTAAGGGAGAACATCGATAGGGGAGGAGAAGTAATTTGTAACCATAGTTGACAACTGCTGTCTCCTGTCTGTTGCTATAGATTGCTGAATACCAGGCGTGTGAGGTGTCCATGAGAAATCAGTCCACAACATGGTATTGAAACCCCTGTGTCATGTATAGTGTACATTTCCTATAGCGTCTTGTGCTTGGGTGCGAGGAAAACACAGGAGACATAGGTTGAAATGAAATGACTTGTATTACTTCATACAAGCATGCTGAAAAGTTCACACAGTTTGCAGGAACAGCGACAGGAGACACAGCAGGCCAGAGTAACTTCAAGCACTACAATAAATCTCCAAAGCAGGTTCAGGATCTCTTCTCTGTACCGTAATTCCTCTGCAAACATGGATTCACCAAACAGCAGGTTTCCAGAGTCCAAAAGTGTTTCAAGGTTCCTCAGTAGGGAATAGCTGGAGTACAAGTCCAAGGCTTCCAGGAGTCAGGTCACAGACTGACTGAGGCTTGATTCAGGAGCACTGATTGTTCAGCTGAGGCTGCTTAAGAAGCAAGAGGGAAGAATCAGGGCGGGAACATGAAAACTGAAACTCCATATTAACTGAGGGCAAGAGCTGCAGAAAGACAGAAAGCAAAATGGCCGACGGAAAACTGAGTTTCAAGGAACATGTCAACAGAGACAAAGAACCTTACATTACTCCCCCCTTAGGGACAACCTCTGGATGACCTCAGACCAGGCTTAGAGGAGAATGGTAAGCACTCAGCCAAAAAGGGGGTAGATACCCTAAACGGTGCAAGTGAAAAAGGACCAATGGTCCTACAGTCCACAGGCAAAAGAGAATCACTGCACACGTAATTAATGCAAAAAAGTGAACAAGTTTATTGAAGAAAATGCGACAAATATGGTTTGACGTTTCGGCCATACATGGCCTTTATCAAAAATTGGTCGCCTTTTCAATATGGAACAGTCTGTGACGTCCCCTATCACATGACGCGGCTGTGAGCCGACGTCATTTCCGGTCACACGGCGGTACCAGCGGCTCCTATTTAAAACGTGCAGCCCTTACCCACACATCGCCACGGCACTGCTGTGCTGGCGTTATCTCCTCCAGAATATCACTGTGCCTTTGCCTGCATTTGACCCTGCGCCACCAATGACCACACTGTTATGATGAAAACCCTACTATAATCAGTCTCTAGAATCTCCATATTGAAAAGGCGACCAATTTTTGATAAAGGCCATGTATGGCCGAAACGTCAAACCATATTTGTCGCATTTTCTTCAATAAACTTGTTCACTTTTTTGCATTAATTACGTGTGCAGTGATTCTCTTTTGCCTCAGACCAGGCTTGTCAGGGTACCTCTGATGAAACTGGCGGAGCAGGCGAGGAGCATTTACATTATTGACTGGTTCCCATGAGTTGTCCTCCACTGGGTAGCCCTGCCATTTAATCAAATATTGCAACTGATTTCTGTACAACCTGGAATCTAGAATCCTTTCCACCATAAATTCTTCCTGACCATCGACCAGCACTGGGTCAGGGCAAGGAGAAGAACGTCCAGGAAACGTATTGGGTGTTGCAGCCTTTAGTAGGGATACATGAAAGACAGGGTGGATTCTCATAGTTCTGGGCAGTTGAAGACGACAAGCAACAGCACTTATAATCTTACTGATCTTATAAGGTCCAATGTACTTATGTCCCAATTTAGACGATGGAATCTTTAATTTAAGATTTCTGGTTGACAGCCAGACCAAATCTCCTACCTTGAAAGCTGGTGCAGGTTTACGAAATTTATCTGCTGCTTTCTTGTACCTTTCCTGAGCCAATTCTAGATTTTCCTTTAGAAGATCCATATTCTTTTGTAAAGAAGTGATTCTTTCAGCCACTGCCGGCAAGGGCGTATCTATGGGAAATCAAGGAAGAATGTTAGGATGATAACCTAGATTGGAGTAAAAAGGAGACTGCTTAGTGGAGGCGCTCTGAGAGTTGTTATAAGAGAACTCAGCCAGTGGAAGTAGATCCACCCAATCATCCTGTAGGTGGCAGATAAAACAGCGGAGATACTGCTCCAGGGTCTGATTGGTTCGTTCTGTCTGTCCATTAGTCTGGGGATGAAAAGCAGAAGAAAGGTTTACTTTAATGTCCAATGCTGCACAGAAATTTTGCCAAAACCTTGAAGTGAATTGCACCCCTCGATCCGAAATGACCTCATCCGGTACTCCATGTAAGCGAAACACATTCTTAATCATCAAGTCTGATGTCTGTTTTGCAGTGGGTAAGCCGACACAAGGATAAAATGAGCTGCCTTTGTTAGACGGTCAACCACCACTAGAATGGTGTTCTTCCCTTGAGAGGTTGGTAACTCCACAATGAAGTCCATAGAAATGGATCCCCACGGGTGGGACGGGGTGGGAAGAGGTTGCAACAGACCAGTTGGTGAGGAGCGAGGTGTTTTGCATCTTGCACAGACTTCACATGAAGTGACATAGTTTAAAACATCTTTCCTGTAAGTGGGCCACCAAAAGAAACGAGAAAGAAATTCTTGTGTCTTTAGAATTCCCCTATGCCCGGCTATCTTGGAATCGTGGATGAGTTGCAATACTCTCAATCTGACTGTTTCAGGTATATACAGACGTTGTCCCTGAATCCACACACCATTCTTAAAGACAAGACTTACGTCCCTTGGGGGTTGAGCCAACAAAGAATCCGCATGGTATGCTTCCTTGATGTCCTTAAGTAGGTCTTGATTATGAATCACTCCCAGGAATCTAGAGTCAGGAAGAATAGTCTTAGGAGGAGTAAGTGGACATGTCTCTGCTGAATGAATCCTAGAGAGTGCATCAGCCTTTCCATTGCGCGATCCTGGTCTATAAGAAATGACAAAATTAAATTGGTTTAGGAAAAGATTCCAGCGAGCCTGGCAAGGAGTCAGGCACTTAGCCGACCTGATAAATTCAAGGTTACGATGGTCTGTCAGGGCGACTATTTGCTGTGCAGCTCCCTGAAGAAGGTGTCTCCATTCCTTGAAGGCGGCAATAATGGCCAACAATTCTCTATTGCCCACATCGTAGTTCCTCTCAGCCGAAGACAACTGCTGGGAAAAGAAGGCACAGGGATGCAAGACATTCTTCTCACCTGTTCTCTGAGAGAGTATAGCTCCAACGGCACAGTCTGAAGCATCCACCTCTATTATGAAGGCAAGCTCGGGGTTGGGATGTACTAAGATAGGTGCGGTGGTAAATTTATCCTTTAAACAGGAAAATGCTTCCTGAGCTTGCGGGGTCCAGGAGAACCTAGACTGTTTCCGGGTAAGTTGGGTGATAGGTGACACTACCTCAGAAAAATTCTTAATGAAACGTCTATAGAAGTTGGCAAACCCGATGAAACGTTGCACCTCCTTCACATTTCTAGGAATTGGCCAATCCTTGATGGCTTGGGTCTTGCTTCCATCCATACTAATCCCTTGCGTAGATAGTACATTCCCCAGAAATTGAATTTCGGTCCTATGGAATTCACACTTTTCAAGTTTGATGTAGAGATGGTTTTGTCTTAGGCGTTCTAAGACCATTCTCACATGTCCATGATGTTCCTCTGTGGAGTTAGAAAAAATTAGAATATCATCCAGATAAATCACCACAAATGTATCTAGGAGATCCCTGAAGATATCATTCACGAAGTGTTGGAAAGTGGCTGGGGCGGTACTCAGACCAAAAGGCATAACTAGATATTCAAAGTGTCCATAGCGTGACCTGAAAGCAGTCTTCCATTCATCCCCAGGTCTAATACGGACCAAGTTATAGGCCCCACGGAGATCCAGTTTAGAGAAAATTTTGGCATGCCGCACTCTCTCCAACAACTCAGGGATTAAAGGCAATGGATAACGGTTTCTAATAGTAACCTTATTGAGTTCCCTATAGTCTATGCAGGGTCTCAGAGATCCATCTTTCTTCTTCACAAAGAAGATGGGTGCACCTGCGGGAGATGAAGAGGGGCGTATGAAGCCCTTGGCTAAATTTTCGTCTATATAATCCTTCAAAGCTTTTAGCTCGGGCCCCGCTAGGGGGTAGATCTTACCAAAAGGTATCTCGGCTCCAGGCAATAATTCAATTGGACAATCATATAGACGGTGAGGAGGAAGCTGATCAGCGTTCTTCTTGTCACATAAATCCACATAGTCCTGGTATACAGCTGGTAGTTTAGGGACTGACATGGTTCCTTTAGGAACAGAGCAAGCTGAAACTCCTTGACTCATCTGTTTCTCCGGAAAGTGTAATTCCTTGGTCTCCCAGTTAATCGTAGGATTCTGCGCCTGCAGCCATGGTAGCCCTAGAATAATGGGAAAGTGGGGAGAAGAGATAAGCATAAAAGACATTTTCTCCTGATGATCTTTACCCATAAGGACCCTCAAAGGCTCTGTTTCTTGATCCACTGGTCCAGAAGTCAGTAGAGAGCCATCCACAGTCTCCATCTGTACTGGAGTAGCCTTCTTCACTGAACGTATCCCCTGTTTCAGAGCAAAGGAGATATCCATAAAATTTCCACTTGCTCCTGAGTCGATCATAGCAGAGCTAGACACCCAGACTGAGTCAACCCAGAGTTTGATGGAAAGGAAGCAATGAGAATTGTTTCTTTTACAACTCAGCTGGGACACCGCTGAGGAAACTTGAAAAATTGCAGCGTTTATACCGTCATCGTCCCCAGAACTAACAGAGTTTAAGTCCGAGAAATCAAGATCTCTTGCAGCAGATCTCTTTGGAGCCTGAGGCTCGGACATGACAGAGCTCCTCTCGCAACACTCACAGTGAATGACTGCTGCAGTAGTCTTACGAGAACGGCTGGGGCAGTTTATAATGAAGTGCCCTGACTTACCACAGTAGAAACATAGATTTTCCTTTATACATGTTCTTTGCGTGCATCACTAACCCGTCTTTGTAAAGAGTCCACCTGCATGGGTTCAGGTTCTGGTTCCCTTGTGATCCTACTCAAAGGTTCCTTAGCTGAGGAGGGAGGTAGTAAAAGGTTAGTGCGATTATTTTCGAACCATCTCTCTTGTCTGCGTTCAGTCAGACGAGCATCAATACGGATACAATAGTTAATAAAGTCACCTAACGCAGTGGGAGGGTCGGCACGAGCAAGTTCATCCTTAATCAGTGGAGACAACCCTTTCCGAAAAATAGATTTTTTAGCGGAAGTATCCCAAGTGGTATCAAGAGCCCATCTCCTGAAATCCAGGGCATATTCGGCTACTGAACGCTTACCTTGGCGCAAAGTTAACATGGCTGCTTCAGCTGTTGCACCTCGATTGGGGTCATCAAACACCTGCCCCATGGCTGAAATAAAAGCATCAAGGTGATTCAAACAATCATCCTCAGTCTCAATCAGAGGGTTTGCCCACATCAAAGCCTTATTGGTAAGCAACATGATTATAGTAAGCACTTTGGATCGTTCAGTGGGAAATTGTGAAGCATGTGCAGAGAAAAATAAATTGCATTGATTAATAAATCCCCTGAATTTCTCACGTTCACCGCCAAAACGAAAAGGAGGTAATTTGGGGATCCCAGAACTTGGGGTTATGGCAGGAGCCTGGGCTCGTTCCTCTAGAGCCTCAATCCTGGCTCGCAATTCCTGGGTAGTCTGTCCAAACACTTGCAAATTATGATTAGTGAGGTCCTGTAGGCTTGCAAAACGGGTTTTTAAAGTCTGTACATCTGAAAGGATTGTATCAGTCATTCCGCAAAGTTCCTTTATGCGGGCCTCCATCTTCCAGATCTTTTAAGGCAGAAGTGCTGGAAGGAGAAGAGGAAAAAAAAAAAAAAAAAACAATAGTGTTTACCTGTGGTAACACTCCAGAGTAAAATTTTAAGGGAATGCGCTCACCTGGAATGGTTGTGAGAAGTCACAACCACTGTCATCACATAAGGTATTAAACGGACATCTGATATCCACAGTCACAGCAGACACGGCTTTTTCAGACCCAGCAGACACTAAACATTGGCTCCTGAATCTTGTCATGTATAGTGTACAGTTCCTATAGCGTCTTGTGCTTGGGTGCGAGGAAAACACAGGAGACATAGGTTGAAATGAAATGACTTGTATTACTTCATACAAGCATGCTGAAAAGTTCACACAGTTTGCAGGAACAGCGACAGGAGACACAGCAGGCCAGAGTAACTTCAAGCACTACAATAAATCTCCAAAGCAGGTTCAGGATCTCTTCTCTGTACCGTAATTCCTCTGCAAACATGGATTCACCAAACAGCAGGTTTCCAGAGTCCAAAAGTGTTCCAAGGTTCCTCAGTAGGGAATAGCTGGAGTACAAGTCCAAGGCTTCCAGGAGTCAGGTCACAGACTGACTGAGGCTTGATTCAGGAGCACTGATTGTTCAGCTGAGGCTGCTTAAGAAGCAAGAGGGAAGAATCAGGGCGGGAACATGAAAACTGAAACTCCATATTAACTGAGGGCAAGAGCTGCAGAAAGACAGAAAGCAAAATGGCCGACGGAAAACTGAGTTTCAAGGAACATGTCAACAGAGACAAAGAACCTTACACCCTGTCTCCAACGCCACTTCTGCTGTGTGGACCACGAACACCTCTTCCATTTGGCGCAGGACGCTCCTGGTAGAACCTGCAACGCTGCTGTTAGATGGGAATGCCTCTAACAAACTGTTTACCAGAGTTGCTTGTTTGTTGGCCAATATTAGTTCGATGTTCTCCTGTGGCATGATGTTATGTAATTTGCCTTTATAGCGTGGATCGAGAATGCTGGCCAACCAGTAGTCATCATCCTTCATCATTTTGACAATGCGGGGGTTCCTTTTTAGGATCCGCAAGGCATAATCAGACATGTGGGCCAATGTTCCAGGTGTCAGTGACGCACTGCCAGCGGTAGGTGTAGGAGCACTTTCTGCCAAATCAACATCCCTCCAGCGACGCACAAACCCTGGACCTGAACTTGGCAAGCCAACATTTTGTCTTGGCCCCTCAGAAGCATCCTCCTCCCTACATAATCATCCCCCCCTCCTCCTCCTCTTCCTCTTCTGCCTTCACCTCGTCCAGGACAGTTCCCTGAGCAGACAATGGCTGAATGTCATCAAGACTTCTCTGTTCCTTGTAGTCATCCTTCACTGCACAAGCCTGATCCTTAATGTGCGTCAAAGTTTGCATGAGCAGACGCATAAGTGTGATGCTCATGCTTATGATGGCGTCGTCTGCACTTGCCAGCAGAGTGCATTCCTCAAGACACTGAAGGACTTTACAGAGGTCCTTCAGCTTTGACCACTGCACACCCGACAACTCCATGTCTGCCCTCAAACTACCTGCCCATGTATCCTCCTGAAAAATGCATTACAGCCTGCCTCTGTTCGCACAGCCTCTGAACCATGTGCATGGTGGAGTTCCACCTTATGGCAACATCTATGATTAGGCGGTGTTTGGGGAGGTTGAGCGCTTGCTGCAGCTTCTGCATGCGACTGGAGTCTACGGGCGAGCGACGGATGTGTGAACACAGTCTTCGCACTTTATGGAGCAGGGCTGTTAGCTCCGGATAATTATTTAAAAAGGACTGCACCACCAGGTTCAAGGTGTGAGCCAGGCAAGGTATGTGTCGGAATTTTGCCAGGGATATGGCTGCCACAAAATTACGTCCGTTATCACTGACTACCTTGCCTGGCTCAAGATGTATACTGCCCAGCCATGTCTCTGTTGCTCGATGCAAGTATTGGGACAGTACATTAGCGGTGTGTCTGTTATCGCCCAAACACATCATTGGTAAAACAGCCTGCTGAAGCTTACCCGTAGCTGTTCGATAGTGGGACACCTCGTGTTCAACACTGCCAGTTGCGGATGGAGTGCTCGTGCGTCTGCGCTCTGCTGACGAGCTTTCGCTTCTGGAGGAGGAGGAGGGCGAATGCCTACAGCCAACTGTTGCCTATAACGTGGGCTAGGCAGCATTGTCCCACCACCGCTGTCCCCTGTGGACCCTGCATCCACATTAACCCAGTGCGCAGTTATGGACACGTAATGGCCCTGGCCATGCCTACTGGCCCATGCATCTGTTATGAGGTGCACCTTTCCACTGACTGATTGTTGCAGTGCATGGACAATGCGGTCTTTCACATGCTGGTGGAGGACAGGGATGGCTTTTCTCGAAAAAAAAAGTGGCGACTGGGTATGTCATAGCATGGGACAGCGTAGGTCATGAGTTCTCGGAACGATGCGCTTTCAACCAAATGGAAGGGCATCATCTCTAATGAGATCAGTTTTGCAATGCAGGTGTTAAAACCCTGTGTACGCGGATGAGAGGCTGCGTACTTTCTTTTCCTACTCAGAGCGTCTGGTAGGGTGAACTGGACTTGAGAGATGCATCTGGTGGAACTATCGGTGGACACGAGGGACTGAGAGTGGGTTGTTGATGGTGATGATGGTGGTGGTGGTGTTGATGGCCTAGATGCAGTTTTTCGTGGCATAAACATTGTGATTCCCTGACTGCTTTGGTCTTGCAACGACACCTCTACATTTGTTGCTGGTGGTGTTCCAACCGGTGGGCTTACAGTTGGGGAAGCAATGGAGCGTTGCTGGCTAAATTGAGTCTGAGCCGGTGCACATGTGCTATCTGAGTTTTGGTACTCTGTCCACGCTTGCATGTGCATGTTCACTAAATGTCTAAGCATGCAACTGGTGTTCAAATTTTTCAGATTTTTCCCTCGGCTAAAGGTTCTTAGGCACTTTTTACAGACAACCTTAGCCTCATCGGTAGGATGTTGTTCAAAAAAGTGCCACACTGCACTCTTCCTACTATGGTATACATTTTCAGGCCTTGCACGCTCTGCTAATTTGACTGTCTGGCCAACCGTTCCTGCAACTATTTTTTTTTTAACAGCTTTTTGGACTCGTACAGGCCTGCCAGATAAACCCCGATGCGATCTCGATACCTGCTGCGGATTCTTCTCCTCTTCTGAGCTAGTGCCAGTGGCACCCTCTTCCACCACTAGATGTCAATCTGGGTCAACAACTGGGTCATCCATCACCTCCTCTTCAATTTGATCTGCACCTTCCTCTCTGTCACCGTCTAAGGTGGTACAGTATGCGGGAAGGGGCACATAAGTTACATCAGGGTCACATTGTGGCGCAGTAGACTTCAAGGGCAATGTAGTGCTGCGCTTCAATGGGGCAGCTCAATCATCTAACAGTGGCTGTGCATCAGTGCACTCAATGTCAGATTCATCTTGGACTGGGAAGTGAGAGATTTGACTTAATAACCCAGGCATGGTATGTGAAAACAGCTCCATGGAGTAATCTGAAGTGTGGGCTGATGCATCCTTCACTTGTAGTGGGGGTGAAGGACACAAGGAAAGTGGTTGGTCCGGACCAGAAGGCTGCACTGACGACTCAGTGGTTGCAGCTTTTGAAATATCAGAAGAGGAGTAGATAGAGTTGGAATCTGATTTGGCAATATAATCCAAAACCTGTTCCTGTTGCTCCCGCTTTAAAAGCTGTTTACCTACTCCCAGAAAAGGGAGCCTTCTAGGCCTTATGTAGCCAGACGATGAGGTAGGCTCAACACCTCGTGCCTTAGGTGCTATTGTGCTTTTGCCGCTAGCAGCAGATGCAGCACCACCACCACCATCAGTAGCAGGTGACCCACCACCACCACGTGCTCGACCTCTTCTACCATACTTCCTCATGTTTGTGTAAATGTAGCCTTAAATAACAGCAGATATATGGTACAGTATCAGAAGTGTACAGCTGTATACGGTGAAGGTGAAAAATTTGAATCTCCGTATATATTTGCGGAGTAACAGACACAGACTGTCACAGGCTCAGTATGAATTGCAGTAGAATAGGAAAAAAAATCGACAGTCTCAGTAGCGTACAGCTGTAAACAGTGGGGTGGGAATTTTAAATCTGCGTTTATATTTCAGCAGGAAGACACACGGTCACAGGTCCAGTCTGCCTAACGCCAGAATAGCAAACTCAGGAAAAGTGTACTGTCTCAGTAGCATACAGCTATATACTGTGTTGTGGGAATTTTAAATCTCCGTTTATATTTCAGCAGGAACACACATGGTCACAGGCCCACTCTGGCTAACACCAGAAAATCAAACTCCGAAAAAGTGAACTGTCTCAGTATCGTACAGCTATATACTGTGTTGTGGGAATTTTAAATTTCCGTTTTTATTTCAGCAGGAAGACACACGGTCACAGGCCCAGTCTGCCTAACACCTGAATAGGTAACTCAGGAAAAGTGTACTGCCTCAGTAGCGTACAGCTATATACAGTGTTGTGGTAATTTTAAATCAGCGTTTATATTTCAGCAGGAAGACACACTGTCACTGGCCCAGTCTGGCTAATACCAGAATATCAAACTCAGGAAAAGTGTACTGTCTCAGTAGTGTACAGCTGTATACAGTGTTGTGTGAATTTTAAATCTCCATTTTTATTTCAGCAGGAAGACACACGGTCACAGGCCCAGTCTGCCTAACACCAGAATACCTAACTCAAGAAAGTGTACTGTCTCAGTAGCGTACAGCTGGATACAGTGTTGGGGGAATTGTAAATCTCCATATATATTTCCGGAGTCACACACAGATAGTCAGCCTGTATTTGTCCCTGATACCAGCCGGTACACGGTACTATGAGGAGCGTACAGCTCTATACAGTGTGGGAAAAACAGAACACTCGGTAACTAACTGAAATTTTCCCCTTAGAACTGGCAGGCAGGCTACTAATCAGCTCTACTGATCCACACAAGCAATTTGTAATCTGTCACAGGCAGGCAGCTCTGCTACTCCACCAAATTAATTGCCCCCTTATCACAGTCAGGCAGCCTACTAATCAGATGTGATGCTCCACACATGCAATTTGTACACTGTCACTGGCAGGCAGCTCTGCTACTCCACCAAATTATTTGCCCCGTTATCACAGGCAGGCAGCCTACTAATCAGATGTGATGCTCCACACAAGCAATTTGTATACTGTCACTGGCAGGCAGCTCTGCTACTCTACCAAATTAATTGCCCCCTTATCACAGTCAGGCAGCCTACTAATCAGATGTGATGCTCCACACAAGCAATTTGTACACTGTCACTGGCAGGCAGCTCTGCTACTCCACCACATTAATTTGCCTCCTTATCACAGGCAGGCAGCCTACAAATCAGATGTGATGCTCCACACAAGCAATTTGTACACTGTCACTGGCAGGCAGCTCTGCTACTCCACCAAATTAATTGGCCTCTTATCACAGTCAGGCAGCCTGCTAATCAGATCTGATGCTCCACACAAGCAATTTGTACACTTTCACTGGCAGGCAGTTCTGCTACTTCACTAAATTAATTGCCCCCTTATCACAGGCAGGCAGCCTACTAATCAAATCTGATGCTCCACACAAGCAATTTCTACAGCGTCACTGGCAGGCAGGCAGCCTAAGAACCAGCGTTGCTGCACACAGCAAAATCCTCCCCTCTCACTGCACAGTCACTGTACAGCTAATCAGCAGAAAGTAATTTTTTTTTAGGCCCTGCCTAACGCTCTCCTTGCTCAGGCGCACCGCCAGCAACCTTCCCCTACACTGAGTTCGGCAGTTGTAAAATGGCGGTCGGCGCTGAGGGATTTTATATGCACTGTGATGCCACTGAAAGCCAGCTAATCACTGCAATGCCCTTCTATAAGATGGTGCTGGCCACTGGCTATGTCATCCTGTTGCCCACAGCCTGCGTCCTTGCTCATTGGCCGAGAAAAGGCGTTTAAAGTGTAGGGGAAAACCGACTCCAGCAAAATGGTCGCCGAACACGTGACCGAACTCAATCCACGGTCAGGTTTCGTTTCATGAAACCCGACTTTGGCGAAAATCGGCAATTTTTGAAAATGAATGACTTGTTTCGCTCAACTCTAGTGGGTGGTTTCACACATCAGGTTTTTGCCGTCAGGCGCTATCCGGCGTCGCGCCTGAGCGCCGGATCCGTTTTTTTAATGGAAAACCTGATGAGATGGGTCCGGTATTTGGCCGGATCCACTCGACGGATCCGGACGAATACCGGATCCGTCTCATCCGGTTCATCCGATTTTTATCCGTTTTTCGAGGGATTACGACGGATCCGGTTTTTAAAACGCCCCTTTTGGGCTTCCAAACGTGATTGGCTACTGAAAACCTATATATACACTGCTCCTACAGCCCATCTTTGACAAGTTGTATAGGAGCAAATGCTGGTTGGAGAGAAGAGCAAGTGGCTGGTGAAGATGGACGTTGTGATAGGAAACATTATGAAGAATTTCTTGGATTTCACAGTGGAGGCGAATCATCTGAAAGCGATTGTTCTGGAGAAGGAGAGAAAGATACAGCAGCGCATCATGCGTCAGTGCCGACGCCGTTCCTGGATCCACCCCATCACAGCCCAGAGAATGACGCTTGGGGCGTATTCTACTGTACACTATATGTGGAGCTACGAGGAAACCCTCAGAATTTTTTTGCATATGTTCGCATGAAAATGGAGAACTTTGATTTTTTGTTGGAGCTTATTGGAGACCTCATAAGAAGATCGGACACGTATTGCCGCTTCTCCATTTCACCGGCGGAGTGTCTGATGGTGACTCTTCGGTAAGCCACATTTATTGGATCTGCTTGCTTCAGAGCACACTTGTACTGGAATGTTGTTGCTGGTAGTTTGTATACAGCCATCTTACTCAGCTTTAGCAATTGGAGATACTATAAAATAATTTTTTTTATAGTATCTCCAATTGTTATAGCTGAGGTCTGGTATGTAATGCTGTGATTTGAAACTCATTTTTTTTTTTTTAATTCACAGATTCCTTGCAACTGGAGAATCTCTTTCCTCACTCCATTTCCAGTACAGACTTGGGATTTACACCATCTCCAGAATTGTGAAGCACACATGCCGTGCATTGTGGGACTGTCTAGTTGCGGAATTTCTACCAGAGCCCACAACAGAGAGTTGGATTGAAATTGCAGAAAAGTTTGAACAAATATGTCAGTTTCCTAATTGCCTGGGCACTGTGGACGGGAAACATATCAGGATTGTCAAGCCAGCAGGATCTGGATCCGAATATTTTAATTACAAAAATATTTTTCAATTGTTCTCATGGCCATCGCTGACGCGGAATACAAATTTATTGCTGTAGATATTGGGGCCTATGGCCACTCTAATGACTCTCAAGTGTTCAAACTGTCATCAATGGGCCATCAGCTGTATGGAAACACCTTCCAGTTCCCACCCCCTAGGCCACTGCCTCAATCATCTGGCCCACCAATGCCTTTTTTTTGTGTAGGGGATGAAGCCTTCCAGCTGTCAGAACACCTGCTAAAACCGTACTCCAGCAGAGGATTGACAGACACAAAAAGAATTTTCAATTACCACCTCACAAGAGCCAGAAGAGTGGTGGAGTGCGCTTTTGGGATTCTGACAGCCAAATGGAGTGTTCTATTGACTGCGATCAACCTAAAAACTGAAACTGTGGATGAGGTAATCAAAGCTTGTGTGGTTCTATACAATTTTGTTATCAGCAAGGAACAGATTTCCATTGAGGACCACTCTGAAGAAACCACCTGGCATGATTACCAGAACGTTACCAATAGAACTTCTGTGACTGTTTCCCAAATGAGGGACAAATTTGCCGAATACTTTATGTCCCCTGAAGGAAGACTAGACTGGCAGGATGACAGAGTTTAATAAATTGCTCTGTGACCTTTGTACCTTGAGTACCCACAACCAACCAAAGTGGTGTACCTTGTTGTGGATTATGTACAGTATTTTACCCTTTGGCCAAAGTTGTGTCCCTGGTTGAGTATTACCCAAAGTATTTCACCTTTTAACCAAAGTTCTGTACCTTGTTTGGGATTACCTAACAATGTACAGAACTTTGGTTAAAAGGTGAATTACTTTGGCTAATACACAAAAAGGGACACAACTTTGGCCAAAAGGTACAATTATTTTACCTTTTACCCAAAGTTATGTACCTGGTTTTGTATACCTAATACATTTTGCCTTTATTGTACCTTAGAAATAAATGACAGACAACAATTTTAATCAAACAATTTTACATTTATTGTATTAAAATGTTTAATAACATACTTTTTCAATGTGAAATCTTTATTAACTTTTTTTTTCAATGTGAAATCTTTATTAACTTTTTTCAATGTGAAATAATTTTTTTTTCTATGTCAAAGAAATTAAGGCATGTTTTTTAATAAAGAAAAATTTACAACCATGTAACACTTTATTTACACATATCTACAAATTTGTGTAGTGTGGGGTGGAGATACTACTGGAGGGGCTGCGGGACCCTTCGACAGTGGGAGTGTGGAGAGTGGACTGGGATGGTGGTGGGGAAGGATCAGGTAAAAGAGGTGAAGGGTGGAAAAAGAAATGGAACGGGTGGAGAGGTGGGAGGCAGAACAGGTGGGTGGTGGAGTGGAGGATTGGGCAGGGAGTAGAGGAGCAGATGTGGTTGGGAACTGGTACGGGGAAGGATGTTGGTATGGGGCAGGTTGTTGGAAGTGGGGAGGTTGCTGGAAGGGGGGAGGTTGTTGGAAGGGGGGAGGTTGCTGGAAGTGTGGAGGTTGTTGGAACTGGGGAGGTTGTTGGCAGGGCCGGCATCAGCACCCGGCACACCCGGGCAAGTGCCGGGGCCCTGAGCAGGCGGGGGGCCCACTCGCCGTCGGGCACCCCGGCGCCCGTTAGCGGAGGAGAGCGGTGTCAGCGCCGCCACTGGGCCCCCCGCTTGCTCAGGGCCCCGGCAGCAGCTGGCACAATACTCACCTCTCCCGTGCCTCCGCTGTCGCAGCTCCGGGCTCCAGGGGGCGCCGGCGCTTCCTCTCACAGCAGCGCCGCTGAATGACGTCATCATTCAGCGGCCGGCTGTGGCAGAGAGCGCGCGAACGTCGGACAGGTGAGATGTGTGTGTATGTGTCTGTGATGCTGTCTGTGTGTGATGATGGGCAGGCATTGATGATAATGGGCAGGCATTGATGATAATGGGCAGGCATTGATGATAATGGGCAGGCATTGATGATGATGGGGAGGAGATGATGATGATGGGCAGGCATTGATGATAATGGGCAGGCATTGATGATAATGGGCAGGCATTGATGATGATGGGGAGGAGATGATGATGATGGGCAGGCATTGATAATGCGCAGGCATTGATGATGATGGGGAAGCGATGATGATGATGGGCAGGCATTGATGATAATGGGGAGGCCATGATGATGATGGGGAGGCCATGATGATGATGGGCAGGCATTGATGATATTGGGGAGGCCATGATGATGATGGGCAGGCATTGATGATAATGGGGCGGCCATGATGATGATGCGCAGGCATTGATGATGATGGAGAGGCCATGATGATGATGGGGAGGCAATGATGATGATGAGAAGGCAATGATGATGATGGGGAGGCGATGATTATGAGGGGGAGGCGATGATGGGGAGGCAATCATGATAATGGGGAGTCTTTCCACAGCGCCCTTTCCTGAGCCGTAACAGTGCAGATCGCAGTACAGCGCAGAGGAGAGTTACATATTTTGTTTGGAGCATTATATGGGGACCAGTATCCTGTATGGAGCATTATATGGGGACCAGTATCCTGTATGGAGCATTATATGGGGACCATTATCCTGTATGGAGCATTATTTTGGGTCCAGTATTCTGTATGGAGCATTATATTGGGTCCATTATTCTGTATGGAGCATTATTTTGGGTCCAGTATTCTGTATGGAGCATTATATGGGGGATGGGGGGTGACATCCTGCATGGGGTATTATATGGGTGATGAGGGGGAGACTATGTGGTGCCCATAATATTGTATGGAGGACTGTACTGTCCAGTCTGTACTGTGCGCTGTGAGGATTTGGCGGTTTTTGAGCTATTGTACAATTTACAATAGATATCAGTCATGTAATTGAAGAAGTGAAGTATTTGGCATTGTACTGTACCTATATTTCTCTGCTGTATCTGTGCATCATGAATCGTGGTCTGTGTTAAAGGGGCCCACTGAGGCTCTTTCGCCCGGGGCCCATAAAAACCTGGAGCCGGCCCTGGTTGTTGGTACTGGGGAGGTTGCTGGTATTGAATAGGAGGGGGAGGAGGGACGGTGGCTGGAGGGGGGGCAGGTGTGGGAGGAACGACTGGGGTGGGTGTAGGAGGTTGGGAGGTAACCTGCGCTAGAGCAGCGCGGCAAGTATGCACTACATGCATCTGCTGGCTAGGAGATAGCGTATCCATGCGCTCGACTACAGACCTGAAAAAACTGTGGTTTGGCGAACTTCTTGCTTCTGAATGCATGGTTTGCAGAAGTGTCTTAACCTCCAGAATGCTAGAGTTCAGCTGATTAAAGCCTGCAGCCATTTGCTCTGACAAGACTTTAAGACAGTTCTGAAACTAAGCATTAAGATGCAAGAATTCTGGTGCATAGCTCCTTTCCTGACCCCTCTGCCGCAGCCGCCTAGTAGCCACAGGTGTACTAGAGGTGGCAGTTGCAGAAGGGTGGGGTAAAGGGAAAGCTATCTCCTGACCAGTAGCCTCATGCAATGCACTCGGACACGATGCTCCAGCGCTTGTGGAGGGGACAGAGGGCTCACGTGTCTGGGAAGCTGTGGATGGGCCGGGGCTGTCGAAGTGTCCCTCGGTGGCCGACTCCTGAGGGATCGCTCCAGAAGGGTCCAACTCTGCAGGCTCCCGAGTGCTGGTCACCGTTCTGTGGAATAAAGAGAAAAAATACAATTATTATACTGATATTGAATGGCCCTGGCTGAAAAAAAAAATAGTTAGACATGTTAGCAATTTTTTTACATGGGGTGTGTAATATTTACCTTCTGGTGACCATTGTTGCCCTGAGGAACGACAGGGCTCATGCGTACTTGTACTTGCTCGTGTATCCTCCAGATCCACTCGGGGCCCGCATCTCCTTGTTGAACTCCTTCTTGAAGCGATCCCTCACAGACCGCCACCGCTTCACAATTCTCTACCCTGAAACGAGAAAGCACAAATTGGTTAGTATACAACATCAGTGTTTCCCAAACTCCAGTCCTCACGGCCCCCACGGGTTATGTTTTCAGGATTTTCATAGTGTTGCACAAAAGGAAATCCTGAAAACATGACCTGTGGGGGCCACGAGAACTGGAGTTTGGGAAACATTGCTTTACATCCAGCAACCTGAACTGTGTATACTTACGCATTTTAGTCCAGGCCCGAGCATCAAGGTCCTCCCAGCAGTCCACAAGTTGTGAAAAGATTTCCTCCCAGAGCCGACAGGTCACTATGACATCAGCATGGTGGCGGTCCCCCATGTTCCACAGCGGCTCCCTTTCTCTGACCAGATCGATGAGGAGGTCCACGTTCATCACCCCCTCCTCACCGTCAGAGTCGGGAGCACGCTGTGAAGCCGTTATATATGGAGGTATATCAAAGGCACTTAACACCGCATATAGCTGAATACAATAGATTGAAGTGTCAGGCTGGGGCTGGGATCCTGTCCCAATGTAAGTTAAGGGTATGCCACACTAAACAATATCGCTAACGGGATCGCTAAAAAACGTCACTATTTAGCGATCCCGTTAGCGATATTGTTCAGTGCGGCAGCTTCCAGCGACGAGCTTCCTGCTGTGATCTCGCTCGTCGCTGGAATCGCTCCGGACCCTATTTCATCGCTGGCGCTCCCGCTGGGTAAGTATCTAATCGCTGTGTGGCACCTTTTCTTAGCGATTTAGCGGTACTTTTGTACCGCTAAAGTCGTTAAGAAGATCGCTAACGGCGATAGCGTCGTTAACTATATCGCTAAATGTGGCCGCATTTAGCGATATAGAAACAATCCCGCTAGCGATCGCATTAGTATGCAACGCTAACGAGATCGCTAGCGGGATAGCTTAGTGTGGCAGTACCTTTACTTTCTTTTAGAGCACTGACACTTCAATCTATTGTATTCAGCTATATGCGGTGTTAAGTGCCTTTGATATACCTCCATATATAACGGCTGGCTCACTGATATTCCCTTCAGGGCTAGAGATAGAGGTGACGGCATTTTGCCCATGTGATTAAATTAACCCTGATCAGATTTGATTCAGTGCAGCAGCTGCTCTTTTTGTAACACTACGGATTATTACCCTTTATTTAGGGTTTAGGCGAATTTGACTTAGCAGCATATGGAATACTATATATATATTTATTTGGGAATTTTTCTTCAGTTGCTTTAAAATGACTTATTGTTATATCTACCGCTGTATGCAATGATGTTTTAAAATATACATATCCATAACAATTTTGGTTATGGTATACATGTAACTTACAATTAGGCATAGGTATTTTCCTGATCCCCAATTTTCTCCTGCTTAATTGGTGGTTACTCTGTCAGTGTTTTTGTAATTTTATTGTTATTTATCTAATAAAGAATGTTTTTGCTACATTGAAAAAAACTCTGGTCCCTTTGCTGGTTTATCTTGCTTTTGGGGATGTATTGTGATTTTGCTGTATCCAGAGCTATTTGGAAATTACCGTGTTTGGGATTTCTTTTGTATTTTCTATATGTGTTTGGGTGCAGTGTGATGTCTGTACTAAATTGTTTTCTATGTGTTGTGTGTAGTGTGATGTTGTGTTTCAGCTATGCATGCAAGAAACTTACGAATTGCGAGCCCTCTCCGGGTAGCTCTCCACCCCTTCGTTCTTCTGGGAGCTCCGATTCAGCTTCAATTTCCTGGTATAAATAAAAAGTAATGCAATTAATATATAGATCACAGAGATGGATTGTGAAAAAAAAAACTTTTTACCTGTAAACACTGACGATGCGAGGGAGGGCTCCCAGAAGAAGAAGACGTGTCCTGCTGTGCTGCTGCTATCGGCATTATCGGGCGGCCTCTGCTGTGGAATAAAGAGAAAAAAGGCCATGAATATATTGATATTGCATGGCCCTTGCTGAAAGGGATTGTGTGTGATATTTACCGTCTGCTGTCTGCTGCCGTGGACTCCTTAATGTCAGGCTCTATTTCTTCAGCTGGTGGTGGTCGTAGTGGTGCTGCTGCTGTCGGTATTGTCGGGCGGCCACTGCTGTGGAATAAAGAGGAAAAAAGGTCATGAATATATTGATATTGCATGGCCCTGGACGAAAGGGGTTGTGTGTGATATTTACCGTCTGCTGTCTGTTGCCGTGGTCTCCTCAATGTCAGGCTCCATTTCTTCGGCTGGTGGTGGTGGTAGTGGTGCTGCTCCTGTCGGCGTTGTCGGGCGGCCTCTGCTGTGGAATATAGAGAAAAAAAGGTCACGAATATATTGATATTGCATGGCCCTGGCTGAAAGGGGTTGTGTGTGATATTTACCATCTGCTGTCTGCTGCCGTGGTCTCCTCAATGTCAGGCTCCATTTCTTCAGTGGTGGTGGTGTTAGTGGTGCTGCTACTGCTGTCGGCTTTGTCGGGCTGCCTCTGCTGTGGAATAAAGAGAAAAAAAGGCCATGAATATATTGATATTGCATGACCCTGGCTGAATGGGGTTGTTTGTGATATTTACCGTCTGCTGTCTGCTGCCGTGGTCTCCTCAATGTCAGGCTCCATCTCTTCAGCTGGTGGTTGTGGTAGTGGTGCTGCTACTGCTGTCGGCTTTGTCAGGCGGCCTCTGCTGTGGAATATAGGGAAAAAAAGGCCATGAATATATTGATATCGATGGCCCTGGCTGAAAAGGGTTGTGTGTGATATTTACCGTCTGCTGTCTGCTGTCGTGGTCTCCTCAATGTCAGGCTCCATTTTTTCGGCTCGTGGTGGTGGTAGTGCTGCTGCTGCTGCAGTCGGCTTTGTCGGGCTGCCTCTGCTGTGGAAAAAGGAGAAAAAAAGGCCATGAATATATTGATATTGCATGGCCATGGCTGAAAGGGGTTGTGTGTGATATTTACCGTCTGGCCTCTGCTCCCAAACTCTCCATCATCAACCGCATTTGTTGGAGTCCTGGTGGTGTAGGTGCTGCTGGTGGCAATGCTGCTGGTGGGCGGCTTGTACTGTGAATAAAGAGAAAAAAAGGCCATGAATATTGATATTGCATGGCCCTGGCTGAAAATGGTTGTCTGTGATATTTACCATCTGCCTTCTGCTTCCGGCTGCATCATGGCCAAAATGTCTTGGGGTGGTGCTAGTGGTGGTGGTGCTGGTCTGTTCTCCTCCTGTCCTCTCCTGCGGCTGGCTCCTGTGCGGCTGGCTCCTGTCCTCTTGGCTGGCTGCATGGTTATGGCTGAGGGTGGTCCCACTGGCATGGTTTATATATGTTTGCAGTAGGCTGGGCTACTGAGCATGCTCAGACAAAAATAATCGGATCCGGTGGCTTTTTCCGGATCCGGCGCATTGCTGAGCTCATAGACTTTTATTGTAACAAAAAGCCGGAATTCTAAGTAAATGATGCATCCATAGACAAATAAAAGGGCAATTATAGGGGAAATGAACACTATTATCAATAATAGACACAATGGTAAGAAGATAATCCAATCCCCAGCAAATGCATTCCGTATACATGCATGGTTCAGGCTCTTACCCATAATACCTTGCACCAGGTATGGTCAGCAATAATATATGAGACCATTTGGGACCATAAATTATTGGTGACCATACTTGGTGCTATATATTATGGGTGAGAGCCCTTGTTGCCATAACATGCATGAATAGGTGCTTATTGGAGATTGGATTTCCTTATTACAATTGTGTCCATTATTGATAATAATAAAGAATTATGCAGTGTGTTATGGACAAGGGCCAGTTTTGTTAAATAGATGTTAAGGTGGTACAATTTGAGATCTGCAGTTACATCTAACTATCATATATAGTATTTATACAGCTCTGGCAACAATTAAGAGACAACTGCACAGTTTTACAGCTTTATAAAAATCAGCTTCTCTACATGTCTTGACAGCCATTCCATTCCAGTGTCAGTTAAATTACAACCAGAGTACACCTCATTCTACTTAATGTGCTTCTGATTAGGTGATCACCTGAACCAAATCTTATTTAATGACTGAAAGCATAAAAAACACTGCTGTGGTGTTCACAATCCTCTTACAATAGGACAAGCTGGATGGTAAAACTAGTGCTAGAAATTTCCAAAAAAGTAATAGGAATGAAAAAATAACTTTTAACCATGACAAAGGAGTTGAAAAGAAAAGTCTTGAGTGAGGAAAAGAAGGGCTCAATTGTGGCTTTACTATCAGAGGGTTACAGTGAGCGTCATGGCAGTCCATTACAACAAGGTCAAGCAACAGACATTGGGAACATCAAAGCTACAGACCGGCAGAGGGCGAAAACGACTCTCCACTGACCGGGATGACGTCATCTTATTGGAATGTCACTCAGCAACCGCAGGATGACATCAAGTAACCTACAAAAGGAATGGCAAATGGAAGCTGGGGTGAAGTGCATGGCAAGAACAGTTCGTAACAGGCTCCTAGAAGCAGGGCTCAAGTCATGTAAAGCTAGAAAAAAGCCTTTCATTAATGAGAAGCAAATGAGAACCAGGCTGAAGTTTGCCAAAGACCATAAGGATTGGACCATAGAGGATTGGAGTAAAGTAATCTCTTATGAGTTTAATTTTCAGCTTTGCCCAACACCTGGTCCTCTAATGGATAGACAGAGACCTGGAGAAGCGTAAAAGCTACAGTGTCTTGCACCCACTGTGAAATTCAGAATCGGTGAAGATCTGGGGATGCTTCAGCAAGGCTGAAATTGGGAAGGTTAATCTTTGCGAAGGAGGTATGAATCAAGACGCATACAAGGCTATCCTGGAAAAACAGTTGATTCCTTCTGCTCAGGCAATGTTCCCCAACTCTGAGGGCTGGTTTTTCCAGCAGGACAATGTACCATGTCACACAGCTAGGTCAATCAATGTGTGGATGAAGGACCACCACATCAAATCCCTGTCATGGCCAGACCAATGTCCAGACCTGAGAACCATTGAAATCTCTGCAATGTAATCAAGAGGAAGATGGATAGTCACAAGCCATCAAACAAAGAAGAACTGCTTACATTTTTGTATGAGAAGTGGCATAAGGTCACCCAAAAGCAGTGTGAAAGACTGGTGGAAAGCATGCCAAGACGTAGGAAAACTGTGATTAAAAATAATGGTTATTCCTAGAGTTGAGCGAAACAGGTCGTTCATTTTCAAAATCGCCGATTTTCGCCAAAGTCGGGTTTCATGAAACGAAACCCGACTGCGGCGCGAGGTCATTCACGTGTTCGGCGACCATTTTGCCGAAGTCGGTTTTCCCCTACTACTTAAATTGTCTTTTCTCGGCCAATGAGCAAGGACGCAGGCTGTGGGCAACGTGATGACATGAGCAGAGGCCAGCACCATCTTAGAGAAGGGCATTGCGGCGATTGGCTGGCTTTCTGTGGCGTCACAGTGCATATAAAATCCCTCAGCGCCGACCGCCATTTTACTTCTGCCGAACTCAGTGTAGGGACAGGTTGCTGGCGATGCTTTTGAGCAGGGAGTGCGTTAGGCAGGGCCTAAAAAAAAAAATACCTTGTGCTTATAGCGATTAGCTGTACAGTGACTGTGCAGTGAGAGGGGAGGATTTTGGTGTGTGCAGCAACGCTGGTTCTTATGCTGCCTGCCAGTGACACTGTTAGAAATTGCTTGTGTGGAGCAGAAGCGCTGATTAGTAGGCTGCCTGCCTGTGATAAGGGGAAATTTATTTGGTGGAGCAGCAGAGCTGCCTGTCAGGGACAGTGTAGAAATTGCTTGTGTGGAGCAGCAGAGCTGATTAGTAGGCTGCCTGCCTGTGATAAGGGGAAAATTTATTTGGTGGAGCAGCAGAACTGCCTGCCAGTGACAGTATAGAAATTGCTTGAGTGGAGCAGCAGAGTTGATTAATAGCTGCTTTCTTTCAGGTACCGAATGTTCATTTTTTCACACACCTAATAGAGCAGTACGCTCCTCACAGTACCGTGTACCAGCTGGTATCATGGACAAATACAGGCTGACTATGTGTGTGTGACTCCGGAAATATATACGGAGATTGACAATTCCCCCAAGACTGTATAAAGGCTACAAGATAAAGCATGAAAATGCCTTTCATTATAAGGCAATGAGACCAAGAAGTTTGCCAGACAACGTTGACGTAACGATTGGTCAAACCTAATCCACAGTTAAATTCAGTTCGCAAACACTATCCCTAATGGATAACAAACCTGGAGAAGCTAAAAACAGTTCTACCCACGTGTGCAAATCGAACATAAGTTGGGATGTTCAGCAAGCTAAATGGAAGTAAGTTATTGACGATGGCAAGGTTTGAGCAAGCATACAAGCTTATTTTTAAAAAAGTTGATCTTCACTTTCTAATGGCAATATTCCTCAACTCTGAGGGTGTTTTTCAGCAGGATCAATTACCATTCACAAAGCTATTTGCTAGAATGGATGAACTTACCACACAAATCCATTTCAGCAGACCATGCCAGACCTGAGCACATTAAAATCTGCAAGTAATCTAGGGAAGATTGATGTCCATTAAACCATATAGTAGATGCAGACATTGGTATGAGAATGAAATAAGGTAACGAAGCACACTGTGACACTTTGAAAGATGGTAGCTTAGGTATCATTGTTTAATAAGCTTTTCCTAGAGTTGACAAAACAGGTGTCATTCAAAATGCCAATTTCGCCAAAATGGGCTTCAAAGGGAAACGAAACGAAGCTGAGCGCGAGATCTACTAGTTGGCGACCATTTCCGAAGTCGGTTTCCCCAGATGAGTTCATTGTTGCTAAAAGGCATGACAGGACGCCAAGGACTGTGGCAACGATGACAGTCAAAGGTCCAGCATTAGAGAGGTGCTACAGCGATGCTAGGCTTTCTGTGGCTACAGCAGGCTATGATAATCCTAGCGACGACTGATTTTGACTCGAGCCTGGAAGCAGCTGGGTACAGGTGTGGCGACTGATTGAGCCGTTGCTTAGGCAGATAAAAAAAACAATACCTGTGCTTATATTAGCAAAAGGACTGGTGCAGTGAAGGGAGGATTGGTGTGTACGAAGTGTTTTTCTGATGCTCCTCCATGATTGTTGGAATCATGGGAAGACAGAGCGGATAGAGGCTGCCCTAGCCCTGTGTTAATGCGAACTATTTTAAGCATCCTGAAGCCATTCATGTCGGGGCGTGTGAAATTGCTTGTGGAAGCAGGCTTCTCATAGTCGCCTAGCCTGTGCTAAGGAAAATTAATTTGGACCAGAATGCCTCCAGGCAGGCATCTAACTCAAATGCTGTTGGCGACAGCAATTGTTAATGCTGCTTTCTTCAGGTACCGAACTGTCCATTTTTCAACACTAACTAAGGCGTACGCTCCACAACATACGTGTTATCGGTCATAGGACAAATCCCAGCTAACTATTGGAACTTGTGGTCAATCAAGACGTCGCAAAAAATACGAAATTGACAATGTACCCATTGATGCTGCTAAATAGCTGTATCAGTCAGATTGTCAGAGTTATTACTGAATCTGGACATTGTTAGTGTTGGAGTTGGTCGCCACCAAACCTATTGTTCGTCGACTGATCTCAAACTGTTCGTCTGACAACGTAACATTTTTAAAACCAATGTCTAGAACAATAAAATCATGAGTAAAATAAAAACTCAAGAAAACACTTAAAAACGGTGGCCAGAATGTGAAATAAATGTAGAAGACATACTCAACACTTGGGCCAATGACAGTAATTAGTCATGCGAAAAGAAAAGAGGTGGTGGAGTAAAAGGAGGGGGAGACACAGATATAAGCATGTCATGCCCTTCTAAAACCAAAAAAGTGCGAAGCCGACAAGGCCAGTCCGTTCCTGCCCATGCGACCTGCGTGTCGCCGGGTTTGTGCCAGAGCTGCGGTGGACCCTGACGGCCAGCCCCCCTCTCCCAATACCGGTGCCTGTCCGCTGGTGGGTCGAGCGAGCCCCCCTGCGGTGCAGGCAGGTCTAATCTTTTTAATTTAAATTGTCTCTTTAATTTGAATGAGTACACTTTAAATCCTTTTACAATGATCTCTTGGAGGGCAAGTCTCATGCCAGCACCCGGTGTTTATTCCAGCTGCAGTAGTGTCCAGTAAAGCTGCTGCAGTTAAAAAGCTTTTATAAGGATCGAGCTTGGCGGTCCACCGCAAGGCGTCCTAATGCCAGTCACAGCCCCTGTGCCTTGGGGTGCCTCCCCCATGCTCTTCACTGAGTGTCCCGGGGGCCCGAAGCATTTCCTTTGAAAAAACTAAGTGTCCAAACTACAGGTGGTGTAGCTTGCTTAACAGCTGGGTAATCCGCTGACTAGCAGACACTGCTACTAGGCCTAAAATTATTGTCTGGGCTAGATGCAGTTAAAAATTTGTAATTAGATACTCTCGCTGGATGCAGAAAACGCATTTCATAGAGTCTCCTGGCACGCCTATATTATTCTCTTAAAAAGCTTGGGGTAGGGGACCCTTTTATAGCCAAAATCATGGCCCTGTATCGCAATCCGTCAGCTAGGCTGAAGATAAATGGAACATTATCATCACCTTTCATAATCACCAATGGGACAAGGCAAGGATGTCCTCTGTCCCCTCTCTTATACATCCTAGTGATGGAGCATGCATCAATTCACGATAACCCCAATATTAGGGGGATTGAGGTGGGAGGCACCGAGTAAAAGTGCTCTGCATTTGCTGATGAATGATGTCCTAGTATATATCACTCAACCACATATATCCATCACTGCTGTTATGGCTGAAATAGATCACTTTGGTACATGGTCAAATTTTAAAATCAATGCAGCGAAGTCTGAGTCCCTCTATGTTTCCCTCCCCAAATCCATACAGGATTCTATCTAGTCCAACTTTCCCTTTGCCTGGCCCTCACAGGGTATCAAATACTTAGGAATTCGTATTCATAGAGACCTCTCCCGTCTATTTTTTCTTAATTTTGGGCCCTTTATTGAACAACTCCATAGAGATCTTACTTCTTGGACGGTGAAGGATTTTTCCTGGTTCGGCAGAATAAATATACTAAAAATGAACGTCCTACCTAAACTCTTTTACCTCTTCCAAACCATTCCCGTGGTAATTCTCTCAAATTTTTTGAAAATACTACGCAGTAGCTTTTGCAGATTTAACTGGGCAAGTGGACGTCCACGCATTCGGGGGGACATTCTGATCAGACTCAAACAAAAGGGGGGCCTTAGCCTTCCGGATTGTAGAAGGTATTACATGGCTGCAGTACACGCTAGAATCCTGGACTTCTTCCATCATTCTGAGGGGAAATTGTGGGTCAAAATAGCTCAATCCATTTGTCCTAAAGCTCTTACCACTCTCCCATGGTGCGCCCATTTAATTGTCCCCTCTCTTGGCCTCATGTCATATAGTACTTATGCCTCCGCTTTGGCTTTGAGATCCCAAAAAAAAGCTTATCCTCCATCGACCCCCAGGCCCTTGGCTCCCGATTTCAGATAATCCAGATTTCCCTCCAGGACTATCTGCAAATAGATTTCTCGGTTCAAATAAATCCCATCCGATATTATTTTCTCATGTCATCTCCAATACTTCGCTGCTCCCCCTCAATGACTTGTTACAGGGAAGAGCCAGTTCCCCGAAGGCAAATTTTGAATATAGCCAGTTCCAACACTTCTATTCAACACATCTTCATAGAGATCTCACAAACTTTGAAAAATTGAGCCTATCATTGTCACTCCCTACACACTCCATCTCCCTACTGTATAATCTCCTCATTGCCCAGATAACTGACAATAGGCCAGGATTCTGCGGTGCATGGGAAAGGGAACTGGGGAAGTCCTTCTCTGACTCACAATGGGATAAATGTTTCTTCCTAACACATAAAACCTCAATAGGGTCCAAAGCTCACGAAACCTCCTTCAAAATTATCTCTAGATGGTACCGGGTACCAGCAGTCCTTCATAGATGGTATCCTGTGGTCTCAGATAGATGTTGGAGATGTGGGGAGGGGGAAGGGACAATGTCACACATATGGTGGCATGCCCTATAATAAATGCATTTTGGACAAAGGTGGTTCCCATGATTGAGAAAATAACTGGTTTGACTATCCCTAATACGCCAGTGTTATGGAAATTTAATTAGGATAAATATATCTTTCAGTGTTTGCTGCTTGCCATGTCCAAATCTCTATTTAATGTCTTTTTGAGCGCTCAGAACGAAATGAGACTGTCCACACGAAAGTGTCAGTATAACAGTTCGTCAAAGACATACATTTATTATTCATTTAAGGTTTTATACGTTTACAAAAAGGGGCTGGTTAGTCAATTAACATACAATTAAAAGCTGCTAGATTATTGGCTGTTCTAGTGTAAATATGATAATCATGGTAAAAGAGCTGAAGTTGCAGAATTTTTGTTTTATATTCTTTTGACCTAGTTGTCTTGCATGACTATAAGGTAAACAACAGATATCTAATAAGACTCCATGTACTTGTTCCTTATGAAGGCCTTATGAAGGCCAGATTCGTTTAAAATGACTGATTATAGCTGGCATGAGCACAGGATTTTTAGCAAGTGAGATCTATCTAACTGTGAACTGTGAATACATATATGTGAATATACTTTGAATATATGGAATACATATATATTTCCATGACTGTCCCCCCTTAGATACCACTTGCCCTAAAAACCTGCTCCTGGCCCAAAGCGCTGCAACTCTTTTGTGCTGCCGGCGAGTTGAGACACCCCTAGTACATGCCTCCCCCACCGAATACAGACTTTTCGCAAATGGGCGGTTAGGAGGACTGTCCCTGTCGGGGGTTTATGCGTTTGCAATCATAATCTCATAGTTGATAGGATGTTTCATCAAGGATGTGTATTCTCAGTCTGGAGGTAGTTCGGAGATCTGGTCAAGCCAGGCAGTTCCATCCGGACTGGTGCGAGGTCCAAGATGGTGAGTGGCATCAAATTGGTTGTCTTCTGAACAGTTTTTTCCATTTTCCTGCGGATACAAGGAATTACACAGCAACCAGTAATTAATGCAAAAATGAGAACCCCCATAATGGCTGTCCCAACCTGTGCCAACATTTTCTGCCACCCACTCATCCACCCAAAGTATCGATCCCATGGGTCAGTGACACCTGAGTTCTGTTTCAGTTCCTCTGATAACTCAGTAAGTTTCTGTATTGCCATTGTGACTTTACCATTTGGGCCAGTGTTGTCTGGGATGTGGGTGCAACAGGTGTCTTTGATCATTGTGCAAACACCTCCTTTCTCAGCTAGAATCATATCCAAAGCCATTCTATTCTGGAATGCCATAATGGAAGTGGGGCCTAACTGTGCTGCCAAACTTTTTACAGCATCTATGGTGAAGTTAACAAATCTCTGCTGGTTATAATAGATGTAATTTATCCAATCAACATTTTTGTTTATAGTTACTAGTGGCAATAGTGACTCAAATCCTGCTTTAACTTGGTCTCTGGCCTTGAACTCATCAAGTAGGTCATCTGTCTGGTCAGTCAGAGCATCCACGACATCCTTCATGGCTTAGGTGTCTCTCCTGGTACGGGAGCTTCCTTGCAATGCGATACGTGGATCCAAACAGGCTTTCCTTCTAGTTACACAGAGGTTGGTGTCATCTGGGGCTCTTGGACAGGATCATCAAATCTGGCAGTGAAGAGAAAAACTCGAGAATGGACATTAGTTTTTGACCAATTCAATTACATAAGTGTTATGATTTGGTAGCTGAGGAGAGCAGGCAAAAAAGGCAATACACCAGAGAGGTTGGAATCTATGGGATTGCAGTACCCTGACTAACCACCACAACTAAAGGCAGCCGTGGAGCATTCCTACGTTGGTCCTAGACGCCTCGTCACAGCCTGAGAAGCTAACTACACCTAAAGATAGAAAAAGGAAAGCTAACTGCCCCGGAGCAGATCCCCAAAGAACATAGAAAGCCCCCAAACATGTAATGGCAGTTAGACAAGAGGAAATACAGACACAGACAGAAAATAGTATGAGCAAACGTTGGGGCCCAGACTTCCTAAATAGAAAAGGATAGGAAAGGCACTTACTGCAACCTCAAAAAACCCTAAAAAAGTACCAACTCTACTAATTACAAAAACACCTGAGATCACACGACCTCTACCACCTAAATTAGTTCTCTGGTGTAACAAAAACTAAACAGCAACCACTGAAAAAACTGGAAAAGGCAAATGAACAAACAACAGTGGCTGAACTAAACTGCAAGCACCAAAAAACTAAAAGAAGAAAAAGTCTTATCTGTTAGCAGAAGATGCAGGCACGAAACAGCTTTTCTGGGTCTCTGGGAGTGTGCCTTACGCTAAACAGTGCAATTAGGAGTGTGTCATGCCATGGTTTGCGTGTCTTTTGGGCAATTTTTCAGCATTCTATTCTTAAGTGTTTCGTTCAGTTTTTTCTACCTTCCTGCTGCTCTGGGGGTGGTAAGGAGTGTGTAGGCCTAGGTCTGACTCTACTGCTAATCGGTTCTCGTGTGTCAGATTTGCTGTGAATGCGGGTCCCTGATCACTCTCTATCATTTCTGGAACCCCGTATCTGCACACTATTTTCTGAAAGTAGCTTCGTTGCAGTAGTCTTTGCTGACTTGGAAGGCTTCTGTTCATCTTGAAAATACTTCTTTTGACCACAATGGCGTATTTGAATCCTTCACTTGGCGATATCTGGATGTGGTCTATCTGGATCCTTTGAAGCTGGTAGAGTGGTCTTTCCAGATGAGGTGAGGGGGACTTTCTTCCATACGTCCAGGCTTGCATTTGCCGCAGGTCAGACAGCTGCTGGTGAATTTGGCTGTTAGGGTGGAGATCCCTGAAGCGAAAACAGTAAGCACCAATCAGATCATTCATCTGTGTCTTTGATATGTGGATGTGGGTCCATGTACCCATTGGACCACCATAGGGTGCATACTTTGTGGTAGGCAGAGTTTGAAGTCTATTATTGATAGCCTTCCTTCTTCATGTGTTGCTTTTTTCGTATTCAGCTCTTTTCTCCTTTTGGAGCTTGGTCTTGTAACTTCTTGAGCAGATTCCAGGACGTCTCTTTGTCAGGTTTCTTGTCTTCAGTCGTCATGTAGTAGCCGTCCGGCTCTACGACCTCTCCCACTTCTCCACGTTGTCTTCCTTTGGCTGCTTCTTTGGCTGCCATGTCCGCCATGTTATTGCCTCACGCCTCTTCTGTTCTCAGTTTTCCATGCACTTTGATTTTTCAAATTGCCACCATTTTGGAAGTTGGAGTATACCCAGTAGGTCCCTGAAGGCTCCATGATGCTTCACGGTTGTCCCGTTTGCTGTGATGAAGTCCCTTGTAGCCCAGATGGGTCCAAAGTCGTGTGCTATGCCATGCGAGTACCTGTAGTCCGTGTAGATGTTTGCAGTCTTGCCTTCTGCCATCTGGCAGGCCTTCGTCAGCGCTATCAATTCTGCTTCCTGGGCTGACAGGCTAGGTGACAGACTTCTGGACCACAGGATTTCTTGATTGCTGGTCACTGCACTTCCTGTGTTGAAACTTCTTCTGGAGCCATACAAGTATCCCCCCTTGGGAGTGGGAGTAGAGTGGCCGGGCTGAGGACTGTAGGTCTGGAGACGGTGACATTATGAGACAAAGGCAATAGAGGCGCCACAAAGATGCCTGGCGGTGGGGAAATTACTGTTGGTTGAGCTTGATTGAAGATTGCCAAGATGTCATGTGGAGTGAGAGTTTCCAGTAGCTGTCCAAGAGTGATGTCAGCAACCTTGTCCAGGAGGGTGTGTGCTGCAGATACTGCCATCAGGCAGGAGGGTGCTCTTCTTGCAACTGGATCCAAACGGGCTGAGAGGCAGCCTAAAAGTCTCTGTTTACCCCCGTGAATCCGTGCCAGGACTCCAGTAGCATGACCTTCTTTCTTCCATCAGGTAGACGGAAAGACTTTTCATAGTCAGGTAGGCCTGGTATCGGCGCTGAGACTGTGGAGTTCTTCCAATCTCCTGAATGGGTTGAAGGCTGCGTCTGATAGAAGGAGCGGGGTTGCGTTGATGCAAGCGCACAGAGGCTGCATTAGGACTGAGGCATCAGGGATCCGGGTTCTGCAATACGACACTTAGACCAGGGAAGGCCTGCAGCATTCTTGGAGTTGTTGGGGGAGCCATCTTCTCCACAGTGGTCTTCCAGTCTTTTGACATGTGTTTCGTCTGTGGGCAATACAGTGTCCCAGGGATGTAACTTGCTTCTGGCATCACTGGACTTTGTTCTTCCAGACCTTACGTTGCTGTTCTTCCAGGTAGAGTAGGAGAGACAAGAATAGACTGTGCAGGTGTCGATGTCAACCACACAAAAGAGAAGGTCATCCACATGTTGTAGAAGAGTGACTCTTGCATATTCTGCAATCCAGTTGACGAGGATGGAGGACATTGTCTTGGTGAAACTTGAAGGGCTTGTTTTTGAGCACCTTGAGGCAACATTGTCCATATTCACTGCACTGGTGCGTGAAAGCAGGCCTCCAGGTGGAGGGGAAACACTGAAGAAGGTGCTGGCCAGGTTGATCACCGTGAATACCGTTGCGGTGACTGGGACTCTTGAGAGCAGAGTGTGATGGTTCAGCACTGTTGGGGTTTCAAATACCGTAGCCTCTGTCGCGGCCTCCAGGCCTTGCACCATTCTGAACTCAGTGGGGTTTACAGTCTTTTTCTTCACTGTGGAAAGCTGGGATTGATTCCGATGGGCGAGACAGCCCAGTTTGGCCTTGTCCTTCAGTATGCGGCAGGGGACTCCCATCTGCCGGCGCAGAGCTGGCGGGAAAACAAGCCGTCTACTAGGATCCACATCATGAGAGATGACGACCAGCTGGCTTTCTTGTTCTCCACCAAGACAGTCACTGTGTTAGCACCTGCTCTGGTCACAGGGGGTCTTCTTGTTGGGACGTCTCCTTAAACGGCTGCTTTCCTCTCAGCACGGGCCATCAGTAGTTTCTTTTTCTCCAGCTTGGTCTCAGGTCAGTATTTGTGCACAAGTTTGAAGAGCTGAGTGGCCTTTTGCCAGTCTAGGGCCTGGGTGAACTGGTTGATTGCAGGGGGCACCTCCTGGTGCTTGCAAAAGATGAACCTCTGGCGTTGGAGCTGGATGAGGTGTTGCCATTCCATGAAGCGAGTAGGGTCCTTCTTGAGTTGAATATCCTGGCCAATGTCAAAGTTCTCAGGCCGTCTTCTTAGGCGAGTTCACTTAGACCTTCAGTTGGTCAGAGACATCTTGACTCTGGGTGATGGAGTGGCTTTTGTGGTACTATGTCCAGCACCTCCTGTGATAGGTCTGCAGTGTGGTTTGTTTGAGGTTCCTGTTTCTTCTTGGGTCAGGGGTGAAGAAAGTGTCATGGTCCCATCTTCCTGCAACACTCTGGTCGATTCAGCTTCTGCAGTAGGTCCACTCCCAATAGGTTGAGGGTGCAGGTTTTTTACACAACAAACTGGGACATGATGGAGTGTTCTGGCTGAGTCCACACACTCAGGGGCTTCATAATCTGGAAATATTTGACTTGACCATCAATTCCCATGCAGGAAGCAGAAGATTCTGATAGATAGGTGAGGTTGCGGAGTTCCAAAAGAAAAGATCTGACTACGCCATCCACTCTCAGGATATTGGTCCCACTGGTGGGGTTCCCTGTGGACTTGGTGTGCTCTTGTCCTATGGATGAAGTTCTTCTTTGCTCTCTTTGTTTTCTCCTTGGCTTGCTTCTCTAGACAAAGTGGTGGGTCGTCGGGGTTCTCTGCAGCGGTTCCGGTAATGGCCAAGCTTGCCACAGTTGTAACACTTGACATTTCTTCTGTCTTTAAAACGTGGTTGGCCATCTGGGTCTGAGACCACCATTAGGGGAGCTGTTTTGCGCACTCCTGGCTGGGATTCTATCCCTTTTGTGACTGTGAGAAGGGTGTCCATTGCTATTGACCTGTACTCAGGCCTAGCTACTATCAGTGGCTTTCTGATTGGTTCTCTCAGTCCATGCACAAAGGCCTGTGCCAACATCTGTCTGTGTATCTGATCATGAATAGTGAAGCCCAAATCTTGAAACACTTGCATTACTCTGTCATGGAACTTCTCCACAGACTCTGTCTTGTCTTGACTCGTGACATGTAGGCTGAGAGTTTGTCCTGTCAGTCTGCTTTTGGCCCATTCTCTGAGTTGCTCAATTAGCTTTGGTCCTGTCTCCCAGGCATACGCATCTAACTCTGTTGGAAGCTTGAAGTGTTCTCTCATAATTGGCCAGAATGCATCACCTGCTTTTATTTCCATTTCGGTCCAGAGATCAATCCAGGCTGCTGTATACATTTGCTGGATCTGCTGCATTTTTGGCAAAATAGCATGGGGTGTATCCCTGGGTCTGGCAGCATACTGATCACCTGGCTTGGGATGAAGGGCTCATAGGATGGTGCCTCTACCTGTCCCTGCTCTATTGGTGCATGTGTGTTTTCTTCCCTAGTATTGGGCAGCATGTGTGACGTTGCATCTTCATCTTCATCAGATAAGAAGTGACATGGTGTACTTGGTGTATACACTGGGTGAGATTTGGGCTTTAAAGTTGTCTTGCTGCATGGGGATTTCCCACTTCCTTGCTGAGGCTGCGGTGGATCAGTGTCATGGTTCCATGCTAGCAGCCCTGCTCGGCACTGAGGTTCCTCATTTGTCTCTGTAGCTATACCACCCCCCTGTGAAGCCCTAGCTGTGGACTGTTGTGTCTGGGGGCTACATGTAGCGTTTTGTGTAGGGAGATTTGCACTTTCTTCTCCTGATATAATGACTGGCAATGTTTGTACTGTGCTTGGGATATACAGGGTGCCCTGTGCTGGAGACACTGAATACAGGGACACCACATTGCTTGGATTGGGCGTTGACCCAGTTGATAACGAAGTAGAAAAAAGAGGAAGAGAAAGGAGGTGTGAGGGAGGAGCGAGAGAAAGAGGAGGGGAGAGAGATGGAGGGGAGGGTGAAGAAGAGGTGGAGTGTGCCTGAGAGGAGGAGGAAGGAGAAGAGCAAGCATGAGCAGGTGGGTGTGGTGTGGGAGGAGAAAGGGAGGAAAAGGAAAGAGGGGAGGGAGAGAAGAGTGAAAGGGGGGAAAGAGAGAAAGATGGAGGAGAGAGAGAGGAGAAAGATGGAGGGGGAGAAGTAGAAGAAGATGAAGAAGATTTGAGAGTTGGAGAGGAAGAGATAGAGGAAGATGAAGAAAATGGATGTGTCAGAGATGTGAGGGAGGGGAAAGAAGGAATGAGAGGGATGGCAGCGAGGAAAGAGGAGAAAAGTCTGAAGAAGGAGAAAGGGACTGAGAGAAGAAAAAGGAGAGGGTGTCCCCCCTGTGACTCTTGAGAGGGGATGGTTGAAACAAAAATGCCTTCTCCCTGTGGAGAGAGGCGGGGAGCGTTTTTCCCTGTACAAGGCTCCTTACTCAATGAGAGCAGCCTACACCTGTCCCGTGTCTCCACATGATGGACATGTGATGTGTGTGACTCTGAATTCTGCTCTTTTGACATGTCAATGATCTTTTTCTCACAGACGATTTAACACCTTTTTAAACTTATTCACATAAAAAAAAATCACTTCCTGGTCCGTTCAAATTAACTTGTACCTTCTACACGATGCACCACTGCTCTTTTATAGCAGATGGTAATCTATTAACAAACTTTCCCG